>QANX01005669.1:0-88578 GCA_003254975.1 Ochetophila trinervis
CAACACGAAAGCTTAACGGGTTGGGTTTGGGTAAAAAATTTTTAACACGAACACGAATACCACACGACACGAACACGACACGATACTACACGTTGCCAGGTCTAGCTGGATGGTTGGACCTTGGTTGGCTGAATGGTTGGACTTTGGTTAGCTGTGTGCTTGCTTGGCTTGCTGAAGTGGAGTTGGACTGGTTGCCATGGTTTCTCAGTGATCCTCTTGGTGGTTGTGTGGCTGCTTGGTTGGTTGAAATACCATACATCCAAGGTGGTTGTTCAACTGGCTGTGTGGATGGCAGCTTTCCATAATTTGATGGCTTACTTTGTGGTCTTCTGACAGGAATTTTTGGCCTAAATGATATGTCTTGAACCTATAAACAAATAGACAAATACACATTTACAAACCCTTTTTACCAAAAAACAGACATACCCCCACTAAGAGTAATATCCCTGAGACCATAAATAAATATTATTACAAACAAAATAACAGACATACCCCACTAAGAGTAGTATCTGCCACATGTGGCTGTTGAGAAGCAGTAGTATCACTGAAATCATCCAATCCCAGTTGTGATGCCTCACTTGTGTCCTTTTCCACTTGTGATGCCTCACTTGTGTTTTTTTTCTTTTTTTGCTGTAAAGATGGACAAGTTAGATAAAAACAATAATTTTCAGAAACAGAGACAGCAAAAAAAAAAAAAATAAATACCTTTTTGTTTGGATTTGGTGGCTGTGGGCATTTCCTCGAATTATGGCCAACCTGTCCACAGTTCCAACATGTCATTACCATCACAGTTCTCCTAAGCTTTGTTGTTGATGACTGTTCATCATGCTTTCTTCTTCGTACTCTCCTAGGTCTTCCTGGCTGCTTGTGGAAACTTGGCTCTTGCAGAGGTGGCAAACCACTTTTTTGCCATAATTCAGGTCCATTCATTGGGCAAATGACTGGAGAATATGCCTTTATATATGCTGGCTTCTTATAACAGGGGTAGACAAAGGCAAGTGGATCCATATCTCTACTGCAGATGGAAGAAATTGCATGTATGCAAGGGATGCCACTGAGATCCCATTTTCGACATGAACAACTGTATTGTTGAAAATCCACAATGTATTGAGAACCATCCAGGGGAACTCAAACCTCAAATTTGTAGTCCCCAGCCCAACTTGAGATACAATACTTAGCATCTTCTTTAACTTTTTTCAAAAATTTTGACACTCTAGGACCAATTTTCCCATTCCACTTACTCACCATTTCTCTCCTAGTGGCCATTCGATGCATGAGATAACACCTCACTGTTTCCAACATAATTAGGACTGGTTTATCTCTTACATCTAATATGCTAGCATTAAAAGCTTCACACATGTTGTTAAGAAGCATGTCACACTTAGGCTTAGTGCTAAAATGTGACCTCGACCAATGGATAGGTGGCTTCTCGTTGATCCAGTTAAATGTCTCAACACTAATTTCCTTTATTTTACTCATCTCTGCCTCAAATCTAGGCACTATAGACGCCTTAGCAGCAACCCATAACATCTGTTTGAAGACAAAACCCTTAAAGACAGCCTTGAAATTGTTGTGCATATGCCTTAGACAGTGCCTATGCTCAGAGTTAGGCACTATATCATCTAAAGCATTTAGAAGTCCTTTCTGCTTATCCGAAATGAAAGTCCATGCATGGGAATTCACAATTCCAATATCTCTGGTAAATAACTCCAAAAACCATGACCAAATATCTTTATTCTCTGCCTTCACTAATGCATATGCTATAGGATACATTGCATTTTCAGCATCAATGCCTACTGCTGAAAGCAATTGACCATGATATTGTTTTTTGATGAAGCAACCATCAAGGCCAACTAGTGGCCTACACCCTTCCACAAACCTTTTTTTCAATGCCCCTAAGCATACATAAATCCGCTGAAATTTAGAAATCTCCCCTTGCAACTCACTTTTTATAATCACTGTCGTACCTGGATTAGTTTTCCTTAATTCTTCACAATAATCCCACAACTTTCCATATTGATTCGCAGCAAACCCTTGAATAATTCTAAGGGCTTTCTTCTTGGTCCTATAATATTGTCATTTAGAAATTTGTCCAAAAGAATATTCTCTAACAGTGTCAGTAAATGGCCCTAACTCTCATGCTGGATCTGATCTAAATTTTGGTACATATTTCTTAGCCAACCAAGTTGAAGTAACATAGAGATTTTTGTATATCTTCTCACATTTATGTTCATTTATATATGTCCTCACTTGAAAAGTCCTTTTATCAGGCTGCAACCTACCATAAATAACCCACTCACATGGCGGTTTACACACAGCCCTGATATTGTCCTTGTCATTCTTAATGAATTGCACATTTTAGTGTTCCCTTATAGCATATTCCCTTATTGCCTCCCTAAATTCAGATGCATTTCCAAATTTAGGGTCACTCATATCAGTTTTAACTCTAAACTCTTCAAACTTTCTTTTACCATATCTATTTATATTCTCTTCATCATCCGATGACCCACTAAGACTTATAAGCTCATCCCTGGACTCAGGTTCAAATTCAACCTCATAATTAAACTCATCTCTAGTACTGCTACTTCCTAAGCCACCCCATTCAACAGTTGGATCGACAGACTTGAAAAAAGTAACATCATCCTCATCTTGCTCATAGTCTATATCAATAAAATCTGGATCTTCACTGTCATCCCCATCTTGCTCACTCTGACTATTATTATTTTCACCACTATCATCGACAGATTTAGAACTTTTATGATTTCTAAAATACACATTAGAAATCCTAATGGCAACTAGGTTAGATGTCATTTGTATCACCTCTGTATCACTCAAAATAGGCTTAAACCCTTCAGTCAACCGATCACACTTCATATAAAATTCAATAGGTAGGGTGTATCCTAAAGCCTCAGCCATGTCATTCAGCTCAATCAATGACATGTAATTAGCATGACATTGATCAAAAAAATCAACTTTGCCCTCTAAATAGTCAACCTTTCCAAACTTATCATAAAAGTTACCACCATGGTGCACTTTTATAGTAAACAGCTCAGAGCCACGAGCTGGAATTAAATTGATAAAAAATGTGTTATTCACCAATCAATATAAGACTACAAACGTAAACAATGTCCTGCCTTACCAACCACAGTGATACAAAACATCAAAACATCATAATCATTGTGGACCACACACCTACATTACCAGTTGTGATGATTAAATTACAATAGACAAGACTTTTCTATACACTGGACCACATATATACTAATTTTCACAAACAAGCACAGACAGACCTGCAAGGTTGGGCCCCAATGTCGATTTATGCAATCAAAATCTGAAAGTAACCCAAAATTTGTACACTTTATCCCTTAAAGTTGTTAAAGCAAACAAATAAAATTAATTTTCTATACATGTTAGTGCAAACTATATATAGTGGACCATACACTATCATTATTATATATATATATATATATATATATATCTTTATATGCATCTTTCTATGCATTTTCAAAAAAAATAAAACAAAAAAACAAAAAATAACATTTTTCTATGCATTTTCAAATAAATAGTACCTAAGAACTCTACAGAGAAAGTATAAGCACACAAACTCCAACATCGATGCCAAAAAAATGTAACCAAACACAAAAAATTTCATGAACAAATCAGAACTTACGATATTGGGGTGGCAACTCCTTCTTCTTCCTTAGGCATCGTTTGTCTTCCATTATACGACTAATTTTCACTCCAATGTAGAATGTTGCTTCACCTCCTTTGTCAATTTGAAAAATTTGAGATAAATTTAGGGATTTCGGGATTACAGATTTAGGGATTTGATCAAAATTTCTGAGGGAAGAATTAGGGATTAGAGAGAATTAGGCAATTTGTATTTGGGAATTTACAAATATATTCAGATCCAGCGTGTACATGTCGTTTTAGACCAAAACGATGCAATTATCACGGAAAACTAACGGGAAAATAGGTTTCGTAATAACGTGCGACTTTAACTGGTGGTTAGGGGGTTAAATGCAAAAAGAAAAAAAGGTTTAGGAGTCAGGTGCAAAAACGTGTAAAGGTTTAGAGGAAACCGTGCCATAAATGCTTTAAACTTTTTCATAGATGTATGTTTTATTTAATTAAAAAGGTTTATTTAATTGTAGAAAAAGTTAATTTTACTGTTTTACATGTTATACATTGAATGTGAATTAAAATAGTTCGTTTAATCATACAAAAAGCCACGTTTATCAATCATAATAAAATTTCCAGTGATTTTAATGTTTGATTGAAGAGAAATAGTTATATTTTAAAAATAATTTTTTTATGTGTTAAATTTAAGATGATTTATGGCATTTTTTTATTAATGTTTTTACTATTTGAAATATGTTACATATTCGGTGATGTTTACAGTAGTAAAACAAAAATTCATGTTTAGTTCACTTATTTAGCTCTTTTGGGTTTTAAACATTTAAAAAGTTAACTTTTTACCTAGGTATTGTTATATGTTTTATTTAATTGAAAATTTTTGTCTATAATTTTATTCTTTCGTCTATATAAATAAATTAAAAAGTTTTATTTAATTGTAGAAAAAGTTAATTTTAATGTTCTATATGTTATACACTGAATGTAAATTAAAGTAATTTGTATTATTTGTTTGACTTGAAATTGTAAGCATGTTGTGGCAATTTTTTGCTTCGAATCGAATTTTTCGGGTTTTCAAAAAAAAGGAAGAAGATTAGACAGAGGGGCGCCGGCGTGGTGGCCGACGTTCCCCCTCCAATGTTTAAGTCAACTGTGTTTTTCATTGATGAGAACAAATAACTTGAATTAATGTAAAGAAAGGAAAATATGATAAAAAAAAAAAAAAGGAGGAAGAATGATGAAAAAGGAGTGGCTTGCCAGTTTTGGTGCGTTTAGAAGAAGATGAACAGTGACAATAGCTTTTTTTTTTAATAATGGTCAAAATGGGTTTAAGAATCAATTTCCAAAGTTCAAAATCAAAATTTTCAAAATCTCAAAAAATGGGAGTGCCAAATTTGGGAAAGGGAGAAAGGAAAGGTTGATGGAGTAGGTAGGATTTTTCTTCTCTTGGGCTGCGTGCAGCTAGTTAAAGAATCCCCTCCTTTTCTTACCTCAATGCCTATTTATTTTGGTATTAATGGCTCATATTTGTTCACCAAAATTTTACTTTTCAGATGGTTGACAAGTGTCTCACCTGATATTGTTTTGGGCTTATGCATGACCCACAATGATTTTTGGACATTTGATGGTCTTGGTGATGGATAAAAGGGATGGGCTTACATGTGGGTAGAAAAATTCCACAACAATAGCCTCCAAATTGATATAATCTTTCAGATTAAATCAATTTTAAGATATGCAAAATACATGTTTGTCGGCCAGGTGCGAATGTCGAGGGATTCCAAAATTCAAATTTTGAATTTTTTTTGGCACAGCTTTTGGAGGTGATGTGACGTGCATTAACTACCCGTCACCCGACTGCACGTCTTCCCCCTTCTGTTCCGACTGAACCCCCAAGCACATTTCCTTTTTTTTTTTCTTCTTTCTTCCTCTGTTTCTCTGCGACAAAGCTTCAAAAAAAATATCTTCTTTTCTTTTCCTTCCTTTCTTCTCCCTACCTCAGTCGATCAACAAGCTTCCTTCTCCTCTTCTCTCTTTCCCGAGAAGGTTTGACATCAGGAAGAGGAGCTGGGAAAGAAGTCTCGGACTCCTCAACCCCTTATTGTTGTGGAGTTTTTCTACTCACATGTACGCTCATCCACATTATCCATCACCAAGACCATCCAATGTTCAAAAATCATTATGGGTCATGCATAAGCCCAAAACAATATCCGGTGGGACACTTGTCACCCATCTAAAATGTAAAATTTTGGTGAACAAATATGAGTCATTAATACCAAAATAAATAGAAATTGAGGTAAGAAAATGGAGGATCTTTGACCAGCCGCACGCAGCCCAAGAGGAGAAAAATCCTACATAACCCCATCAACATTTTCTTTCTCCATTTCTCAAATTCGGTAGTCCCTATTTTTTGAGGTTTTGAGACCATTAAAATCTTGATTTTGACCTTTGTACATTGATTTTTGGACCCATTTTGACCATTATTCAAAGAAAAAGCTACTGTCACTGTTCATCTTCTTTTAAACGCACCAAAACCAATCAGCCACTCCCTTTTCACCATTCTTCCTCCACTTTTTATCATCTTTTAATTTTTTACATTAATTCAAGTTATTTGTTCTTATCAATGGAAAACACAGTTGACTTAGGCATCGAAGGAGGAACGCATGCTACAACGTCGGCGCCTCTCTGACCAATCTTCTTCTCCTTTTTTGCAGATCCAAAGAGTTCGAGACAAAAAATTGCCACAACAAAGCAAACAAAGATCCACATGTTTATTAGTCATAGTAAAATTTCAAATGATTTTAATGTTGTTCGATTGAAGATAAATAGTTATATTTCAAAAATAATTTTTTTTCATTCATGTTAAATTTGAGATGATTCATGATATTTTTTATTAATGCTTTTACGATTTAAAATATATTACATATCGGAAGATATTTTGTTATAAAAAATAACCATGTGTCAAAAGTTTTAAGTATATAGTGCATTGAGTATGCTTTGAGAATTCAATGAACATGATCGTTTTTGGCCACACAAACAAATTTCATCTACATGGATTTTGGAATTTGCATTTTTTCTTTTCGGTAATCTTGGAATGTACGTTATTATACAGTGGGAAAGGATCTATCTATGATATTTATTGTTTTATTTGTTATTGTTATCAGTTTTCTTCTAAAAGTGCTTTTGAGAAGTTTCTTGTTTCATTCAATTTTGTTCCTTCTACTAGTTTTTAATTTTGTGTTTGATTTTTGAAAATATTTTCGTTAACTACCAACTAGCATTAAAATAGATAGGAAAAATTACATTTTAGTACCCTTTATAATTGTATAATTTTCTTTAGGGAGCTGTAAAATTATTTTTGACATTTGATTTTTTTTTTCAAAACATTGTATCGGAGTTCAATTTCATTTAAATTTAATAAAATTTAAAGTTTCTTATAATAAACCTTTTTCTTTTTTGTACTTCATCTTTGTAAACTGTTCTCCATTTTGTGCATATTTCATTTTTATTTTTCGCATTGTCTTTATGGAAGCACTTGATAATTTTGTATATATTAGTTTCGACTTAAATTTTGAAAAATTGTTATTGGATTAAATTTATTTTAATATTTTTTAAAATTTAATTTGTTCATATACAGTCATTACAATTAATTTAAACAATTAATATTTTTATATTTGTTAAAAGTTATATTTTAGTCTAACTGAGGTTATATTTAATAGATTTCGGTAGTTTCTAAACTTTTTTTTTTTTTTACTAAGTATTTGAAATATTGAGAATAAATTTTACTTAATTTCAGTGGAAAAAGTTAGGATGAAAATAAAAATCGCATCGTGATAAAATATATAAAATGAAAGAAAATTTCTTGATAAAATTGTTTTTAGCGGTTTAGGATAAAAAAATTATGTAGAAAAATTAAGATGAAAAACTATTTTAGATTGAAAAAAAAAATAAAGATAAAAAATTATATAGAATGGAAACAAATTTCTTGTGGAAAATATATATATAAAATAAATTTTCATGGTGGATAATTTTTTAGCAATTAGGATAGAAAAAAAATTGTTATAAAAATTGAGAATCAAAAATTTTAGGATAAGAGAGTTCTTATAATGCAAAAGTATGTTGGGTAAAATAAAATTCATGATTAAAAATAATTTTTACTTAGCAATAAAATAAAACTATTTAGATAGAAAAAATTAAGTGATCTTTTTTAATATTTCAAAATATAAAAATTAAAAGGTATTAAAGTGCATTAAGAATAAATTGTTTAATTTTATCTCCGGTTTGCAAGGTTGGGCACATGTGGAGTAGAGAATGCAAGGGGTTAAAACTTTACCCGCTGCCTTCGCCGCTGCGTATGAATTGTTAGTCTTCAAATATTCTACTGCCCCATCATCCTCTTATATTGACAAGAAGAATGGTGGTGATGGCAAGAAGTCCGAAGGAGGCAAATATAGGAAACAATGGAAGAAATGGAAATAGGGTGAGCCTTCCCGATTCAAGAGCAAAGATTAGTCCGTTGGGAAACCGAACAATACTAAGAATAATGGGGGCTGCTTCATCTGTAATGGCCCTCATAGAGCTCGTGATTGCCTGAAGAATGAGAAGATCAATGCCTTGGTGGCTGAGGATGGGAACGTGAATGATAGAGAACATGCTCCTTCTCGAGTTTCCCCAATACAATTGCTTAATATTCTGACTGTTGAAAAGGTTAAGTTGCAGCAAGGACTTTTCTATGTTGCAGCAAAGATCAAGGATATGGAACTCATGGCGTTGCTAGATACATGTGTCATTCACAACTTTGTTGCGCAGAGAAAGTCGAAGGACTTGGGTTTGTGTGTAAATCAACACTCAAGCCGAATCAAGGCCCTTAACTCTGCTGCACAACCTGTGTGTGGCATGGCTGTGGTAAACTTGAAGGTTGGTGGCTGGGAAAATGAGTGTAGTTTCATGGTGGTCCCTTTGGATCACTTTGACATGATCTTTGGCATTGAATTCTTTGCCAATGCACAAGTGACATTGATGCCTCACAAGTGGATAGTGATATCTGGTGGTATGTGTCCAAGCTATGTGGAATGTACTTTGGCTAGGAAAGAGCATTCGAGTGAAAAACAACAACAAATGATTTATGCCTTGCAATTGAAGGCAAGTTTGAAGAAAGAAAACAGGATGGTTCGATGAGGATGTGCGTGGACTATAGGGCTTTGAACAAGGTCACTGTGAAGAACAAGTATCCGGTGCCTAATGCAGTGGATCTTTTTGACCTATTGTCCAAGGCCTAGGTTTTTGGATGATATTGTCATCTATAGTGAGAACCTTGATGCTCATGTAGAGCATCTAAGGAAGGTGTTTGCTAGGCTAAGGCAGCACCAATTATATGTGAAAAATGAGAAATGTGAGTTTTGTCAATCCGAGGTGATGTTCTTTGGTCACTGGATTGGCCAAGGATAGATTCGTATGGATAACCAGAAAGTGCAAGCAATCATGGATTGGGTTCCTCCAAAGAAGGTTGCTGAGTTGCGTTCATTCTTGGGACTAGCCAACTATTATCGAATGTTCATTGATGGCTATTCCAAGAAAGTGAACTCCCTTACAGATTTGTTGAAGAAGGATGCAAGTGGATGTGGGATGAGAAGTGTTTGAAAAAGTGAAGCAGGCCATATCCACAGAACATGTCTTAAAACTGTCATATTTTAGTATGTCATTTGAGGTGCATACCAATGCTTCGGATAGGACTGTTAGTGGTGTACTAGTGCAGGAAAGTATCCTATAGCATTTTAGAGCAGAAAACTAAAAGAGGCTGAACAAAGATATTCATCCCATGAGAAAGAAATGACTGCAGTGGTGCATTGCTTGGATATTTGAAGGCATTATCTATTGGAGACCAAGTTCATTGTTGTGAAGAACAATGTGGCCAATACTTACTTCAAAACACAGAAGAAATTAACCCTGAAGCAGGCACATTGGCAGGAATACCTTGGCAAGTTTGATTTTGAGTGGGTGTATCGCCAGGGAACTCAAGATCAGGTTGTGGATGCATTGAGTAGGAAGGAAGTGCATGCTGATGTTGCTGCCATTTCACATGTGGATTCAAATTTTCTGGAGCGGATCAAACAACAAAGCTTGCAAAATGTTGTTTACACAAAGCTTTTACAAGACATCAAAGAGGGCTTGGTTAGGTGTTATTGGCTTGAAAGGGAGCTAATATATGCCAAGGGTGGAAGGTTATATGTTCCTGCTGGTGGAGGAATTAGAATGGAGTTTTTGAGAGAGACGTGACTTTTTGTGGGCTGGCCATCCCGGTGTGGAACGCATGGCTGCGTTGCTGGCCATATCCTATTTTTGGCCTAAAATGGAGCAGGACATAGAAGCCTATGTCTGGACTTGTCTTGTGTGCCAACAAGACAAGGTGGAGAAGAAGAAGGTGGCAGGGTTATTACAGCCCCTGTCCGTTCCCAAAAAACCTTTTCAGTCCATTTCAATGGACTTCGTTGTGGGATTTCCAAAGGTTGATGGTATGAGATCAGTGCTGGTTGTAATGGACATGTTTTCCAAATATGTCTTGTTCATTGCAGCCCTACATGCATGCCCTGCAGATGTTGATGCTGAGTTGTTTCATAAGTATTTTGTGAAATACTTTAGTGTACCGGAGGATATCATCAGTGACCATGATAGTAGATTTACTAGCAAATTTTGGACAGTGTTGTTCAATCATCCCCAAACCAATGGGCAAACGGAGGGAGTGAATACTATTTTGGAGGATTACTTGAGGCACTTAGTGACTGCAAGCTAGAAAAATTTTGTGAGTTTACTTAATGTAGCCCAATTTAGCTATAATGTACACATGTCTTTTTCTAAAGGTTTAAGTCTTGCAGAAGTGGCCTTTGGGTGGCAGCCCTTGACGCCTCATAAGGTAGTAAAACAGAAGTGCAATGATGCTTGTCCAGCAGCCTATCGGTTTGTTTATGATAAGCAAGACTTGATGGAGCAAGCACGAGACAGCTTGTCCAAGGCTGAATGAAGAAGTATGCGGATCACAACAGAAGACCTATTGAATTTCAAGTGGGGGAGAAAGTGTTGCTGAAGTTGACTCCACATATTCAAAAATAACTCATTGGAATCAAGGTGCATAGAGCTTTTGTGCACAAATACGAAGGACCTTTCGAAATTATGAAAAAGGTTGGGAATGTGGCTTATAGGTTGTTGCTGCAGGATAGGATGAAGATTCATCTTACTTTCCATGTGAGTTTCTTTAGGAAATTTCATGAAGATGTTGAGAATCCGGGTAGGATTCAAGCAAAGCGAGCCCCTCCTATGGTGAGGAAGCAATTTAACAAGGATGTTGAGAAGATAATTGATCACCGAACCATGGGACATAGCAAAAGAAGAATAGGAGGACATATTTTCTTGTGCATTGGAATGGGGGATCAGTGGTAGATGCTAAGCAATTTGAGAAACAAGTGGACGACTGCTTGAAATTTAACTCAACGAGGACGTTGTTTATTTCAGGTGGGGCAGGTTTGTTAGCCCTTTAGACCTTCAGCTTTGGCAGGCATGGTTGGTCTTGCACCATGCCGATGCTAGATAGGGTTGTGCCTGTAGTGGGCGCAACCTTTGTGCAAGTTAGGCAAGCTGTAATGTTGTCAGCATAGGGCACAGCAAGGCACGACATGGGCGGCTGCCCAGCGTGCCATGAGGCAAAAGTGATGCAGATAGGCAATAATGCATGGCATGGACTGCTACCCAACATGCCTGGACCGAGATGAAGTGTAGTGCATAGCTGAGGCATGGCATGGTGTGGTGTCGAGATGTGCAGGTAGATGGCACGCCTAGCATGAGCAGGCATGCAGAGGCGTGCCAACACAAGCAAGCTGCTGGGCATGGTTGCTGGCAAGCAGCTAGGCATAGGCACTGGCACGCAGCAGGGTGTGTGCACTGACAGGCAACACGGCATGGGCAGCAACACTTGAGCGTGACTTGTGCACTGTGCGTGGGTGAGGACCTGCGTGCAGTGTGTGCCTACATGCTGCACCTGCCTATACAGTGCCAGTGCTACAGGATGGCTTCGCAGGCTTCAGTAGTGGCTTGAACAGGTTGGCTCGCCTATGTGTGTGTGCGTGGGCGTTGTGGCAGCATGGCGACAGTTATGGGCTGAGTACCTCAGTGGCACATAGAGGCAAGGCTGAGGGGCTGTTGGGCAGCCTTGGTGCTTTGCATACCTGCCACCTGGAGGCAGTTGGCTTGGTCTGGACTGACTTGTGCAAAACAGTTGTGAGCAGTTTCAAGCAATTTTGGTTGTCCTTTGCTGTGTTGGCGTGCATCCAAGCCTGTTGGAGAATTGTCTGAGACATGTGGCAGATTGTTGCTATTGATAGCATGTCCTAAGCAGTTATGGGGTGTCAACTGCAAGGCCAGATGGCCTAGTCTTATTGGTCCACATACTCAGGGCAGTTGAGGTTGTCAACTGCATGATTTAGGCTATAGTGAACGTTTGTAGCAGGCTTGAGACACTAGGCATTAGATGTGGTGATCCTTGCACATTCATAGATGTATTCCTTTGTTCTTGAGAGTGAAAGAGAAAGGTTAGGGGAGACCCCGTAAACTAGTGTGTGCAATATTGTGTTGTGATTACCTTTCGGCTTAAACAATTGTGTTGTGCGTGAACCTCACTTGTGTGTGTGTGGTAAAAATGAGTTGCTGACTAAGGTTGGTGTCTTAGGCCACAAAGTGGTGCTGAAATTTAATACTTGAATTTTAACCTTGTGAACCTGAGTGCTTTTGTTGTAGAGTTTAGATCTTATAGTGCTTTTATTCTTTCCCAGTCTCAGAGTATCAACTAAGCTAATACTTTTCTCATTCACCAAAAAAACAAGCTAATAAGTTTGTTGATAAAAATTGTGCAGAGTTGTAGAGTTATGTTATTATGTTGATTATTTTGTTTGGAAATTCATTAATTTAGTTATAGACAGGTCTTTCATATATTTAACATATCATCCCAAATTTAAAAAAAAAAAATTTAAAATGTCTTTCCAAATTACATGTATGGCTTGGTTTTTTGCTAATCATTAGCATGTGTGTTGCAACATATTCTTGTTGGGTTTTTGTATGTTTGGCTGAGAGATTTTCAGAGAAAAAGGTTAGTAACTCTCTGGTTTTGCTTTGATTTGCTTCCGTTTTGCTTGAGGTAGAAGATAAAGAGAAAAAATATAGAATTTTTGTTGTGTAAAAATTTAAGCATCTCATTCATTTCATTTCATTGTATTTATAGAGATATTACATTAAACTAATACACAATATATTTGATATTCATATTTGAAATCTATATGGATAAAATCAATTTGATAGTGACATTTCCTTAGTACTGAAGAATACAATTGTAACTACTTAAAGTGGGAAGGATTTTGGATTGTATCCAAATTATTTTTTTCAAAATATTGCTTGTTTGAGCTTTCTTCTGCTGCATGCTTCTGCCTTACACGAAGATGTAATGATAGGTATCTTATTTTGCATGATGAACTTCGGTCTTTAATGATTTCCTTGGTCAAACCATTTGATCATACATAAACTTCTGAGTGTTAAGTTCGTGGAGGTGTCGGACTCTCTGTGAGTATGAAAAAATACTCCTCATACATGAACATTTTTCTCGAACATTTCATCATTAGACACTTCAGTCTCAGCCTCCGACATTTTATACTAAGACACTTCGGTCTTAGTTTTGGATTTCATCTTCAACCATCTTACTTTCGGACATTTAGGCTTCAGACTTTGCTCAGTCTTTTTTCTCTCGGGCATTGACTCGACATTTCTTATCTCACTCTTTGCCTCAGAATTTTTTGTCATCATTCGTTGCCTCGCTTCGCCTTTGCTTCGGCATATATCTTGGCATTTTTTATTTCAGATAGAAGTTGGACTTATTCGAGACTCGGACACACATGCATATTGTCTAAAACATGCATGCAAGTATGGAAAAAATTATCACCCTTCTTAACAATTGTCAATGTTTCTATTTGCTAAACATTTGCTTCATCGCCATGGATCGATTTTGGCCTCCCCAACAAATCTCATCTACATGGATTTTGGAATGTACATTTACTATACAGTAGGAAAAGATTGTCTATGATATTTATTGTATTTATTTATTATTGTTACCCATATTCTTTTAGTAGTTACAGTGCTTTGAGAAGTTTCTTGTTTCTTCGTTTGATTCAATTTGTTATTTCTTCTAGTTTGTAATTTGTGCTTTAGTTTTTGAAGTTTGTATTTTCCTAAACTTCCAACTGGCATTAAAATGGATAGTGATATATTGACTATGAATGTTCAAGTCAATGCCGTAGAATTTTTTGATTTGAGCATTTCACTTTGACTCAAATAAATAATATGGTAACCCAAGGTAAAATGGAAGTGAGGGGATTAGACCAAGAATCTGGTGTGTATTTTAAGTGGTTTTAATAGGTAGTCAACTAGTTTTGTCTATGGTACTGGATAATTTTAGCTGGTAACTTTTGGCAAGTAGTTGTTATGTTAATCTATTTGAAAAAAATGAGGATAAATTGGTATTTGAATGTCAAGTAACATACTTACGCTTAAATTTAAGAGTACTGGGCATGTCGCGACTACCATTTGGTGCTGTTGTTGCATAAATTTATGTGCATGTGATGGCTGTAATGAATGTAGTCTTTCACTAGAAAATAAATAAATAAACTTCGTTCTATCTTTGTTTCCCTTTTTTATTTATTTTCAAGTGTCAATCTTGAAATTCATTCAAAATTTTGTATTGATAGTCTTAAAATGATGGATGAACGACTCTTATATGAATATTGAGAACCTTTACGTCCAATAAGTTCATTTTCTCAAGCACAATCCAAGGAAAGTTTCATAATGGATGCTCCAACATCGCCCGATAGCCAAAATCTTACGACACTCTAGATGGACAACAAGTATCATGGGTTGTCAAACATGAGAAAAATATGAGAAAAATAGTTTGAAGAAGAAAGAGACCTCTAAACGTTTGTGCGGATAGACTAATAGGCCTTGGAAAGATGAAAAATATTTTGTTTTTATTTTCTAAAAAGACAAATGGAAATCTAGCATAAGACTATGTCACATCTGAGACCTGTTAAACAATGAACAATTGTATACGGGAGAAATTAATTCTCGAGTAAGTCTAGTTTTTTAGGTCACGAGTATAGTAAGATGAAAAAAAAAAAATACTTCTAGGCTTAAAAAAATTATTGCTTGCAAGATATTAGATACTCTATACTAGAAAATATCATATATTAAAAGAATGTATGGAGCATAAGTATTTTTCAAATTTGACATGAAGTCAGGATTTGATAGATTGGTATTTTTGAACAAGATAAACATGAGACATCCTTCATAGTTCTTCATGGACATTTATGAATGGAATGGTATGCCATTTGGTTTGAAAATTATGTTCCAGCATAGCATGGATGAAGTATATGCTTCAATTAAAAAAAGTATAATGATGTTATTATTCTCAGCAAGACAATAGAAGATTAGAAAGTTTATTTTAGAAAATTTTCAAGAGCTGATGTTTAGAAATGGATTGACTTTTTCAAAATAAAAAATGAATATCAAAATGTCATAAACGGATTTTCTAGGATTAAAAATTCAATCCAGAAACATTATGTCCCAGACTACATTGATGAGAAGATCAAGGAATTTCAATAAGAAGTAAAAGGAAGAAAACAAATTCTCAACAATTCTTTGGGATAGTTAATTATGTTTCTTCCCACATTCCTCATATCTTTTCCTTAAGCACCCCTCTCTCAAAGCATCTAATTAAAGGGGCAACACCAGTATTCGAAAGCCACACACATGCAGTCAAAAACATAAAAGAAATAAGCAAGGTCTTACCACCATTAAAGATATCAGGAAGTGGCTTGTTGATCTTTCAAACATATGCATCCGATAAATTCTAGCTAGTAATTATTATTGAAAGAGAAAGAAGCTACAAGGAAGTATATGGATACATATCAGGATCATTCAATGTATCTTAGCAATATTATCCTTCATTAAAAAAAAAAAAGTCTTCTGTAAAAATAAGATTAAAAAAAAAGTTTCAGTTTTTATTTATTTACTTTTATCTCAATTCTATTTTATTATAATAATTACAAGTATTTTGAAGGATTCTTAAAAAGAAAAGAAGGAGAACTTTCAAATTCTCAGTTAATAAAGTTGACATAATGATTTTCTAAATATAGATCTACTATAAAATATACAAAAAGAGAATATAATATATTGGCACATTATCTAGCAAGGCCACATGAACCAAAAGAATAAACATCAATGCTCATGATCAAGGGAAGTGACAGTAGCAATCTTGATCATACAGATGGAGAATTATGGCAACACTTACCAGATTCTATGAAAGCAAAAATCAAAAAAGGCAACAAAGCCCTCGAATCTCTCAGAAGAAATTAAGAACAAGGTAAATAGTTTATTGGATGAATGTTTGGAATATGATCTCAGACCTCATTACCTATGGAGTTCTAAGATATACACGACTTCTGTTCAACTATATTCCCAAAAGCTGGAGAATAGCACATATAGTTTTTGAATTCAAATGTGGATATCAGCAAAAAATTTGGATATAAGTGACGTTATTTATTATGCTGGTTGGGTTGCTCTCAACATGTTCCCCATGGCAATTATTTTTAATATTCAAAGAACCTTCCAGGTTAATGTTGACTAGAGGCCTTCATATAGAACAACCTATGATTATTATTATAAAGGTTAATGAGATTTGGAGAAATATTTTGCCTCCAGTGATTATTTATATATTCCATCATCATCCACCTCGAAGCTCTTACGAGAATTCTAAAAATGAGTATGATTCTTGCATATATAACTCTCCGGAATGTGCTAGCTCCACTGTATGGTACCAGAAATATTCACACCACCAAACTCACCAGACAGTCAGAGTACAGCCAAACACATAGATCAAGAAAAAGAATAGGATCAGATAAGACCTGGACTAGGACGATGTGGTTCTGGCTTTGATAGTCATGACTATTTTCCAAATAATGGTTGAGATTAATTTCCGAAACTAGTGGGTTGCTGCTTAGAGTTTCCTATTCCAGTGTTGGTTTATCAAGATGTGCCCAGAATGGGCCTCTCAATAGATGGCTTCCATGGAAGACGAGGCTGAGAAGTGAAGAAGACATTGCTCATGCACTTGCTGCATTTTCCAAGCCTTTCGTCCACGGGGATGTGAATCCTTCAAATGTTTTATTAGACAAGAATTTGATTCCCAAATTATGTAATTTCTCACTTTGCGGATCAATTCTTGAGGGGGAGATGGCCGGGACATCGGGATTTATTGACCCTGAGAACCTCCATACAGGATTTGTTACAGAGTTTTTCTACTTGTCCTCCGAACAGGAAAAACCGGCTGTAGATTTAGATTTTATTTTGACTAAGTTGGTAAAGAGAAACCGTGGAATGAAATAGTAGATCCTAAAGTATTGGAAGAACAAGGAAGTGATTATTGAAGAGCAGCAGAATCTGCAAGCCTTTTTGAATATGTAAGCATTGAAATGTATTCAATGGAAGCCTGAATATAGACCAATAATGATTGATGTGTCGAAAGAACTGCCGCTTAGTTGCTTAACCCTTGTTGCTTATTTATAAATTAATATTATTAACTCACATAAGGATTTTTTTTTTTTTTTTTTGGGGTAAAGTTAGTCACTTGTAACCTTTGCTTTTTATATATATAAAAACAAAAATTAAAATAAACTTTAATATGCAAAAATGCATCTTCATTATTATTAAGCCAGCCATAAATAATAGAAGCAATTGCCGGTGAAATTAAAAAAGATGGGAACGAAGAAAGAATCGAAGAAAAGAAAATAAAGGGTCAATTTGAAACACTGTTATAGTCGAGATTGACATTGACAATAATCGTAGCAACTTGAAGTTGAAGAGAGACTTTTGTAATTCACCCTTCACTTATAAGTACATCATGACCAATCTTTGTTTACTTGTGCATGCAATGCAGTCGAATCTAACTTGGTTTCATTTTGGAAGAAAGCACAAAGGTTTTGGAATTTGAAGGCAGCTCTCATATTCCAAAAAATGAAAATGAGACATTAATGTTTGATGCTTACAGGCAGTCCACCAATTTTATATGCAGCTGATTCATTGTAACCACCAAACATCATTCAAGCTATATTTGAACTAACACAGTGCAAATATTAATTGAGATCATTGTAACCACCAAACATCATTCAAGCTATATTTGGACTAACACAGTGCAAATATTAATTGAGAATATATATATATAATAAAGACGAAGCAAAAAGAAATAGAAAAAGATCAAATAAAGCCTTCATTTATCCTACATTCCACCCTTGTACCAAACACAATTCAAAACTATCTTCATTCAATTTCTTGTATAACCTACACAGCAACCGTCGGTCCAACTCCTCCACTATCAGAAGCCAAGTTAAAAATAAAAAATAAAAACATTAAAAAAAGCACCTAATGCCCAACTCTTACTTGCACAAAACTTAAGAGGCTAATTCAAAAAAAAATAAAGAATAAAAATCACATATGGAGTGTGCTATTTTTTACATTTTCTTGTAGCATGACCCAACTGCTCATGATAAATACCCAAGTTTAGCTGACCCAAGCTAGGCATTCTCATATTGTATAAAAACTGCTTCCTCTGCCACAATCCAATCCTCATTGTTGGACCTATCCTGTTTAAGAGGCATTAGGCAGCTCTGCAGTAAAAAGGATTGTGGGGAATTATAACAGTCACAAACATAAATTAAAAATGAAAATAAAATAACTAAACACATATGCAGTAACATGTATATATTATTAAAAAACCAATATATATATAAATAATTATATAATAATTGTACATATCTACTTTGCTAGGGTACGTTAACGAGTCCGCGGAGGACAAAATAAAATAAAAGCTACAAGGCTTACTTACAACTTAAAGTAACTAAAAAAAACTCGGAACTTACATTGGAACAAGTATACACTATGAGTGTCATCCAGCTCCAGCTCTCCAAATACTGTCTTTGATCATTGTCAACTGCTTCCAGTAGAAAATATAACAACGGAGGCATTAGTTGCATCTCAAAGTGCCTTGGTCCACCACACAGCTTGCACATACCAGGGTCTCCTTCCTCTGCTGTAGCCAATAGTGGCTTTCCACCGTATGAGTATCTGGGCAAAGATGTTCCAACAAGTTTAAAACAAGGTGTAAGTGGAAGATAAAAAAGATGAATGCAATCTGTAGCAACAATGCTTGCTTCACAGATTTAGAAAAATTATTATTTCATTAATGCCAAATATGAGAAGCCCAAGGTTCCAATTTGAGGTCAAAAAAGAAGCTCTACAATCAGATGCTCCATGACGGACAATGTTAACAAGCTCCTAGTGAAACCAAACCACAATTAGTGCCTATATCCTGATTTTCACTGAGTGCATACCTAAAACATTGCTCTGGGAATGCATCTAATTTCTTCTTGAACTTCAGGTAAGTCCTATCAGCATTTAAGGCTTTATCATATTCATAAGTCTCATTAGCCCACGATTCTTCTTGCATATTATCTTCAACTTCATCATCCTTGATGGAAAGTGATGAGTATTTTGAACATATGGAAATGACATCCTTCGAAGGTGACTCTTCTTGCATGCATATATAAAAACAAGGTAGCACTGCAACCAACAAACATGAGAACCAAGTAAAATTAGGTTACCCTCCACAATAATCAGAAATTCCAAGTCTGCAAAAATTGAGAAATCAAGCTCAAACTCAAATCAAGTCAACCCCACAATCCACTTTTCTATTCCAAAATTTTTTGAAGACAACTACAACGATGTAAACAAATAATTAAAGTTGCAAACAAGTATGTGATGGTCTGCATGCACACACACATCACACAATTGGTAAGTAGAAAAGGAAGAAATTAAAGTTTAGCACACTAAGTTCAATATGTGCAAAATGTTTTTTACAGTTCATTGACACTTCAATGAAACCACCATAAACATGTCCAGGTAAATTCATTCTGATTACTTTTCCCCCTTTCATTTCGAAAGGTATTAAAGCATTCTTGATCTCTCTCTAATTGCGGTCAATATTTCCCAACTTTAGAACAATATTTCAACTACTGTTTATTTTAGGTCAAATAAACAAATTCTTTATGACTAGCCAAAAGTCATCGAAAACTGAGTAGAAAAACGCTGCCATGCTACAATGTATGAAATGAATACAAAGAGGATCCATGTCCATGAAGCCCGGCCAAGCCAAGACATAAATAATCAAAAAATTCAGGAAAAAAACAAAAACAACAACAACAACACTAGGTAACAAGACACAGTAGGGAATCTTGAGCATTTGTTTAAAAAGATAACTATACCAGGTGTCTCAGCATCTACCACTTTGGTTTCTGAAAGATGGTTTCTATGTGGCTTCTTGGCAGTGGCACGAGATGCCACACTTGCAGCATCATTAAGTGCTTTACCCAACTCTTCCAGATCCATGTCTTCATCACTTTCGTCATCCAAATCCTCCCACAAGCTGGTCTTTGAAAGCGGTGCAGATGCTGCAGTTGGACGGACCACCTCACCAGAGGAGGTGCTTGATTTCTCCGCATTGTTTTGTTTCTGAATGCGAAGAGCTCGCCAGCTGTATGACACCAGATACAATGATTAAAAGAAAGAAAGCATGACAGTGTAATTATTACACAAACAATATTCAATTTCTATAAGAGTATAGGAGGATTTCAAAAAGGACCTGAGAGGAATACTCCCACAGTTTGGTTTGAGACAACCTAAAACATAAATAACACGCTTTTCAATCTTTACATTTTTACTGGAAATTGGAGCATAAACCTGGAAGAAAACAAATAGTCCATTAGTGCCTGCTTATGTTCTTAAAATATTAAGAATACTTTTCAGAATGCTAAACCTGTGAAACGAGACTGAGTTTACTTTTGCATGTACTGCAGTCAAGCAATTCAGGTGTCAGGACCTCTTTATGAAGAGGCAAGTCCTGTCAGTAAGGAAGAAAGTAAAGGGGTTTAGAATTTAAAAACATCATTTTCCAAGAAGACGAGAAACTTTGCTAGACTTATACTAATACTAACAGGCAGTCCCCCAATTTTTGTTGTATAATGATCAGCTGGTTCACAATAATCATCTGCCCATGGTCCAGGCATGCCAAGAAGGACCTCACCCATCGTTCAAGTTACTAGAACAAACCAGAGAACAAATAAATGTAGTCAGTAAGAATACAGTTGCTAAAAGAGAATAAAACTGCATTAGAAATTTGGTACCATTCTTCAAAGAATGATGCGGCATACAAAAGCTCACGAATGAATCTTAGGTATTTTTGTAGTTCAATTCTCCATTAAGTAATTTGTTTCTTCACAAAAATGGTATAACTTTATAAATTTAAACACGAAAAACCTAGCATTTATCATCAAAGATTTATATCTCAAAAGAAAATAACCCCTTTATTATCAAACATTTATATCTCAAAAGAAAACACCCCCGACTCAACCAAACTTTTTATTTATGAGCATCTCTCAATTGAAATTCTATATTCCCAGCAACTGGTAGAAACTCACTGCCTTTTTCAGCTTTTATCTAGGATATAACTCCAAGACTCCCAATATCTTAAGTAGGTATTTTACAGTAGCCAGCGAACAACTTAAAGATGAAATCTTCAATTTTCCTTTTTCAAAAAAATATATTTATAAATAAATTTGTTGATCTTGATTCCTAATTTTTGTATGAGATACTATGCATCTATAAGATGCACAGTTCCAGTCACATATCCATAGAAGTTTAAGAATCTCTGCATGGAAAGTAATTTTTTTTTCTGTAGCTCTTAATCTCATGTTCACTGAGAAGCAACAGAAACACTAAACAAATTTAAACTTTACATAACCAAAAATTGATGTTTTCTTTGGAAAATAGTTTAACTTCCAAGCTACCTGCAAATTTCTTAAGATCATATTTTGCAGTGGAATTTATCTACTAGCTCTAAAACTGGTATCTAAAACAAAGACAAGTAACACCTTTACCAACATCCTGCAGCTCAGTATTTCTCAGTCACCTGTCAATTTCTCAACCTTATGTATTTTCTTGGTCTCTGCAAGCTTCTTAAACAGGTATTCTTCGCTAAATCTAAGGACATGTAGCACCTTTAAGAACAAAAATGCATCTAACTGCTTTGCAGACAAAACCAAAAGGAAATATCCATGCAAGTCCGCAGACACCAACAGAAAGATCTATTCGGGAGAAGTTAGGCTATTGGATATGAACTTCTTCAAGCTTACAATAATGGGATATGTAGAATGCAGATTTACAGCAGACAGCATGAGTCCATGACCGCAACTTGGTCATCAATCATTTACCAAAAGCGTTGTAGTATCAGGCACATACCCTGACCATTTCATCTGTAGAATCAAACTGTCCAAAACTGAAAAAATCAGATCGGCCTCACTATGAAATCTGTCTCTTGCAACAAATTTATGAACTTCATTATTCACTTCAACCCAACTATGCCCAGTTTCTTTCACTACTCCATTAAACTCCATTGTTTCCCTTACCCTTTTGACATCTACCCACATGCCTTTAGATGCAAAAATATTTGAAAGTAATATATAAGATCCACTATCAGCTGGATCACTCATAATAGCCATCTCAGCTGCATACTTTCCCAAATCAACGTTGCCTGCAACCGTACATGCACTTAGCAAGCTCCTCCAAACTACTGCAGCTGGTTTTATTGGCATCTTCTCAATAAATTCCTTAGCTTCAAATAGCTTTCCAGAACGACCCAGAAGAGAAACAATGCAAGCATAATGATCTGTTCCTGGTTCAATTCCAAAGTGGTCCATTGAATTGAAGTAATAAAGTCCATCTTTGACAAGCCCTGCATGGCTACATGCTGATAGCGCACCCACAAAAGTGATATAGTTGGGTTTTATTCCTTCCTTAATCATCCTTTCAAACATCTTAAGAGCTTCTTCTGCTTCTCCATGCTGTGCATATGTTGAGATCATGGAATTCCAACAGACAACATCTCTCCAAACTGCAGAACTAAATGCTTTTCGAGCCTCTTCAATGCTTCCACACTTGGCATACATATCCACAAGGGAATTTGTGACAAAATGGTCATTGTTCAGACCCATCTTAATGATCTGATTGTGAAACTGTTGACCATGCTGAAGACTTGCTAGGTTACTGGCTGCTGTGACTAATGCAGCAAAAGTAAATTCATTAGGTTTTTGTTTCAATATCTGTAAATCAGAATAAAGTTTGAAAGCCTTTTCACTTTCTAACTGTTGGGTATATCCAAAGAACATTGCATTCCACACTACAATGTCTTTCTCATTCATTTCATCAAACACAAGTCTGGCATCTCTAACACATGAACACTTGGAATAAACATCTACTAAAGCACTGGAAGCAAATAAGTCCAAAAAGAATCCATATTTTGTGATGAGACCATGGATTTGCTTACTCAGTTCCAATGTTAATAAAGTAGCAGATAAACCAAGAAGGCTGACAAAAGTTAAGAGGCTTGGCTGGAATGATCTTTGCCTCATATCATGGAAAAGATTCAGTGCTTCATGCAACTTCTCCTTCCTTGAAAATCCTTCAATCAATGCATTGTAAGAAACCACACTGTGATCCATCGTAGCGTCAAACACTCTTCTTGCATCACTTAGGGAATCACATTTTGCATACATGTCTATCAAACCATTCTTCACAAAATCGTCAATCTCAAGATTGACCTTGATAGTGTAAGCATGCACTTGTCTCCCATGTTCTAATGCCTCAAGTGATCCACATGAAGTAAGAATGCTACTGCATGCAAATCCATCTGGCTTCCAGCACAATCTGACCATTTCAGAAAATAGCTTCATGGCCTCCCAATCGTAGGAATTTTTCATGTATCCAGCTATCATTGTTGTCCACGAAATAATATTCTTCATTAGCATCTGATCAAACAATCTCAACCCTGCTTGCACGTTACCACACTTTGTATAGAAATCTATAAGAACATTACCCACCGAAATATCCATTTCTATTCCCATCCTCAACACATAAGCATGGATTTGCTTGCCACCTTCAATGAAGTTAAGCATCGAACATGCACTTAAAACACTAGAGAGCACAAATTTGTCAGGAAGAATGTCGGTTTCTATCATCTGTAAAAAAAACTGTAGAGAAACTTCACTTCTTCCACTTTTCACATACCCTGTTATAATTGTTGTCCAAGTAACAGTAGTTTTTACAACTAAATCATCAAAAACTAGTCTTGCTTCTTCTATAATGCCATATTTCGCATAAAAATCAATCAAAGAGGTACCAACATAAACAGCTTGGTCAAAACCAGTTTTGACAATAGAACAGTGCACTTGGGCTCCTTGATCAACCCCTCCCAACTGTGTACAAGCCCTGATTGTACTAGCTAAGATATACTCATTCACATCACATTCAGAACTCCACCAGAATTCTGAGAAGACCGTCAATGCCTCTTCATTATAACCATGCCGGGTATACATAGAAACCATAGAGGACCAGGTAACTAAGTTTTTTTCAGGCAATAGATCAAAAACCTTCCGCGCATCACGAAGGTGATTACGTTTTGAGTAGGAGTGCAACAGAATGTTGGTAACAAAAACATCATCTTGAAAACCCAACACCACAATTTGAGCATGAATTCTTTTGTAGTACAAATTGGGTTTCTCTGGAGGGGGCAGTTGCAAAAGGTTGGCCAATGCACGCTTTTTGGTCCGAAGGTTTTGGACTGGAAGACAAGGGTTTGATAGCTTATAAGAATGGGTAGCTAAGGCTGAGAAATTGAGAGAAGAAGTAATCCTATGATAGTATTTCAGGTGAAGTTTGAAGTTTCTCATAGGCATCTAACTTCCAAGGATTATAAGCAAACCAAACGCCGTTCTTCTGCCTTTTATACATAAAACAGCTGTTTTTAAAGGGTAGAATTTAATCTCCTTTTTATTTTATTTAACAATTTATTATACAAAAAGTTTCAAATACAAATATTGACTTTTTCGGGAAAAATTTTCCGCCGAAACAAACAGAAGCAAACATAAAACTTGATGCAATAGGAGGAAAAATATCAATAAAAAAAAAAAGCTTTTTGTTTTGTTGGTGAAATATAGAATAGGCAAAAGAAGAAAAGGGAAGGGCTTACCAGCGAAAGAGTGTTCCTGGTATTTCCAGTTGATTGTCAAAGAGACTGTTGAGAAAAACGAAGCTAAAGCAGAAGTAGAACAGCGGCGGTTGATGGTTTATTGTATCACATTCGTTCATTCACTCTAAAAGTATGTTTATGTAATTTTACAAAATTACAAAGACATACTTGCAAAATCAACAATATTGAGGGAATGTTTTAGTATATTTTTATTTTTGCTAACAAAGTTTTTTTTTTTTCTCTGTATAATTCGCTAAAAGGAATGTTAGTATAATTTTTACTCTTGTAATTACAAAAATTATTTTTAAAAAAATATTATAAAAATTCTCAAATAAGGGAATTTATGACCTTTTTTTTTTTTTTTTTGTTTATGTGAAAGTGTTAGAAGTTGTCATATATTTCATTTAGGTTTATAGACTTTAAATTCAAATAACAAATAAGCATAAATTCCTTAATTTTTATTAGAAATAAGCATTTCTCTTATAACTTATAAGCATCTTATTTAATTAAATAAATATCCCTAATACGAGAATGACTCACTGTACATACATATTTTTTTGTTAATTTCAATCCTATTTTGTAAGGAATATAAAATATGTTTTTGATAAATTGAAAAAGATTTTAGCATAAGGTCTTCAACTCAGGACTGAAAGTTATCAGTCATTGCCATGACATAATATCAAATTAATTACTCTATTAATATTTTTTTTCCTGATATTTTTACCAGTGCAAGCCAATTTGAACAAAATTGGAAGATTTCGACTGTATTCTGTTCCCTCGACAAAACGACCCAGTAGCAGTTGATTAAAAAGAAATATAAAAAATCCTTAAGCCATCCCTTAATTGCCCGAGTTAATGCTTAAACTAGACTGATTAATTCATGAAAATCCTTAAACTTGTTCCTAAACAACAAATTCATTTTAAGAAACAATCTACTTTGAAATACTTCCAACTTTGGTGATTAGTGAATTTGTATTCCGTCATATTAAATATCACAATTATTTTTGCCTCCCCCATTATAAAAAATAAAAATAAAAATTGTAGATTATTAATTTTAGGCACAAAATAATGCTATTATTTCTCATGCACTTCGACTCTGCTAGTATTGATTGGTAATGAAGGCAGTTTGCTAGTCTAGTTAGTAAATTCGGCAAAATTATGTAAGTGATATGCGTATGCATGAATTTTCGAAAAAAATATTTGTATGGCATACTGAATTCAATTATACTACCAAAAAAATAATAATAATTATAATAATTTTGGAGTTAAAATTATTAAACGGAAATAATATGTGAATTCTCAATAAAATATACAAAAAATGTCTAAAATAAAAATATTAAAAGAACATAAAAAAAATAAGTAAAATAATTGCATTATAATATTATTAAACTACTACATTAAATAAAACTTTAGTTTTTTTAATAGATTAAATTATTATTAAGAAGCTATTTAAAAAAAAAAATTGCTTTGATAAACATTAGATTCATTTTTTAATCCTGTATTTTTTTATCGTATAATGTAAAATAGACGTACATATTGAATTTACCAAACTTGCTGTTTCCGTCTTTTTAACTGACTTTTACATAATTTATTTTTATTAAAACAAATAATTTACACACGCACATATCATATGTATATTGTTACCGCTCTGGAATTTACTAGAAGATTTGCATGATAGCCTTTGTATTAACTAAAAACCTGTAATTCTATTGAGATAGGTATATAAATTAATAATAATAATATACACATGGTCAAGTAGCTGAATCAGAATAAGCCACTTCACCTACCTAGACCTTTTACATACAAAACTACCTTGACTAATGGAGGATTTTTCTACAAACTACGAGTTAAACTCAGTTCCATCTCTTTGCATTCTTTGCCCCTTTTGATTTTGCTTTGGCTTGCTGAAATGCCTGCCTTTTCTGTTTCTTCAGAGCTTCCTTTTCAGCCTATATAAAAAAATATATAATAATAATAATAAATTAAATTAAATTAAATTAAAAGTGAAAATTTCAGCCCAGATTGACTCAAGTTAATATACACAGATATACAGAGAAGTTAGAAGAATTTTACCTTTGACATCTTAGATTTGGCTTTCACTTTGGGAGCCTTTTCCTCGAGGTCTGCCTCTCGTTCAAGCTCTCTTGCCCTTGCATCAAGATTCTTCTCTAGATAGTACTGTAAGTCACAAAATTTCATCAGAAAATGACTAAAAACTTAAACAACAGGATAATTACACTGCATTTGGTAAAAAGCTTGCAACTCCCACTTTGATCATAATCCTCACTTCCATGGACAAATGGATATTCATATTATGAAAGTTGAAAATTGAAAATGAAGTGTAACCCAGTACATAAATGGATTCGTCTTAGACACCTACATGATAAACTCTACCAAGTTACTTGAAATAATTAAGAAGATTTCATTTGTCTACAATAATCTAGTTTTCAACCAGACAAGCAGAATCTTTAAAGGGAAGGCACGAGTACTTTGAGCCTCAAAACATTTTGCATGTCGACATGTCATATTTAAAAAAACAGAGAGAGAGAGAGCCTTTTGAGTGGGGATGGAGTTAAGGATCAAGACTTACATTGTAATCACCATCATAATTTTGTAACTTGTAGTCTGTGACTTCTATTACTCTATTAACTATTTGCTTTATGAAGTATCGGTCATGAGACACTGTGATGACTGCGCCCTTGTACTCTGTTATAGCCTCCTGAGAAACGATTAGATATCATATTATAGTGATGCAGTGGTACATTCTATAGAATCGTTGAAAATTAGAGAAGGCAGAGGAAAAATAAATATACCTCCAGCATTTCTTTTGATGGAATATCCAAGTGATTGGTTGGTTCATCTAAGACTAGAAGAGTAGATGGCTTTACCATAAACTTGCAAAAAGCAAGACGTGCCTAACAAAACACAAAAGCAAATGTTTACATTTATGCCTCACTGAGAAGTAACTATAGAAATTAGAACACAACCAGAACAATACTGATAAAGACAACGGCAACGATGACAGGGGCATGGTTACCAGATTTCTATATATGAATAATCATATAGGGAAAAGAAACCCCATCAACATCAAGAATCAGAAATGTAGCTCAAGGAATACAAGAATACATTAGACCAAGAATACTCTAGATAAGCCCAACATCTAACTTCACTTTGTGTTTTGCAGTTTTAGAATTTGATCAACATTACATGCATCTACAAGACAATGAGGGTCATACATGATTACAGGCATCAAAGGAAGAAACTACGACACCATGCTCATCAATAAGGATTATTAAACAAAGAGTGACCTAGACAAAGTGGACATGGTAGTTTAATTCCTTATTCTTTTATATCAACTATTTCATCAGTCACTAGAAAGGCAATCAGTAGAGTTTCAGAACATCATTGTTCCCCAAGACTTCACCAATTCCTTAGGTAGTAATATATTAAGATCATATCAAGAAGAGCTAAACGAATGATTGGCAAGAGAAGCTTAAAAGTATAAATCTATACCTTCTCACCACCACTCAAAAGGGATACTTTTCTATCAAGCATATCAGCTTTGAAATTACAACGCCCAAGGAGACCCTTTATGTCATCAATTCTCCAGTCCTCTGCAGCTTCTTCTACTGTTTCAAGCACTGATTTTTCTAAATCGAGTGCCTCAGCCTTAAAAAGTTAGATAAAACTCCATCAGCATCAGCAATATTGCATGGGAATGTAAATTGTAACAATATTCATAATAATACTTGCTTTTAAACCAACTCAGCACAAAAAATCTAGAGACATAATTTTACAAAATCAATCAAGATTTAATACAATTCATGACAGCAACCAACCTGATTTTGTTCAAAATAGTTTGGCAAAACGTTATGCTCCCCAAGAATAACTTCACCAGCTCTTGGCTTTTCTAGACCCATTATTAGTTTCAGCAAAGTACTCTTTCCACATCCATTTGGGCCAATAATGGCAATCTTCTCTCCCCTTTCAATAGTAAGATTTGCCTTGTTAAGCAGCACCTAGCCCTCAGAACACATCCAAAAATATCAAAGTAATAAGTAAAATGCAAAGATAACAAGTAAAAAATAATCATGCTGAGACCTTTTATTTATTTAGCAGAGTGAGATAATTCACCTGATCCTCGTAGCCAAAATCCAAATTCTTAATGCTGACAACAGATCTTCCACTTCTTCCACGCTCAGGAAACCTTATCTTCATCTGTTTCCTTTGAAATGGCTTCTCAATTAAATCCTCTTCCTGAAGCCTCTCGAGCTTCTGTTGTTACCCAAATTATAAAGAAAGGAACAAAGAAAATATGTAAGGTAAGGATTTCAACAATCATTAAAACAAATTGAATATATTAAGAAAACTGGAACATTATGTCCTGTTAAGAATTAATCTGAATATATCCTTGGATAGGTATATTTATCACATGCAGAATAATATAGGGTATTAAGAAAACTAGGCCTTACTTAGATTCTTATAACTAACCAACAACCTGGTCACAAATTAGTTGTGATTAATGATCATTCTTTATCTGAATGGGCATAACCCACTCTTAGGTCCCCACAATTATCAGACATTTTATTTTGCAGAAGTAACTTTGCATTATTTTTTCCAAATTGGTTACAAAAAATAGGATAACAGAATAAGAGAAAACTAAAAATAAAATAGAACTCATAAAGCTATTGTATTACATGGGCATTTCAAGTACAGGTTAAATATAACATCTAAAAAGATATTATGCTCCCCAGAATCATTTACATTAAATAGGCATGAGTACTTCATTCTAGTAACAGAAATAGTGCATCATCACATCAATCCAGATTAAGCCAGGAGGGTATAACGTGCCCAGTAGAATGATACTCTGCTGAAGTTGTAGATAAATATATTTGCTCACCATCCACAAGCATACTCCCATTTCCAATCAATATTACCAGAACCACTTGTAATCTAAATTTTAGATGAAATTCCATTTTTTTTACTTACATTACATGTGCTATATCTGGCTTAGTTTGATAGATCTCAATGTACCTTTTCAGCAGTCGAAGCACGGCCAGAATTTGCTCCAGCTCCTAGCCTGTTTATCAAGTCTCTTGTGTGTTCAATTTCCTTCTGCTGTTTCTCCCAAGCAGCATATTGTGCTTCAATCCATGCTGCCTTTGCAATGACATACTCAGAATAGTTCCCCCCGTAGGTCCTGGAGACACCCATGTCAGTCTCCACTATTTTTGTGCACAATTGATCAAGGAAAGCTCTGTCATGTGATATGATAACCATTGGCACATCTTGCTTGTTGAGATAGCCTTCAAGCCACTCAATTGTGTCAAGGTCGAGATGATTAGTAGGCTCATCCAGAAGCAGTAAATCCGGTTCCTGATAAAGAAGAAACATATGATCAATGGAAACACAAAAATGCATTTTAAGAAGTACGAATGAACACAAAATATGTCCGCAAATAAAAGCAGCAGCTCATTTGGGAATAAATAAATAAATAAATAAAATAATGATAAAGAATAACAGACAAAATGATTATAATACCATAGCAGGTTGCAGATATACAGCAGAAGAATAGCTAATATTAGCAGCTTCAAGAATTTTAAATTCAACAACAAAAGAAGTCAATAAGCAAAGCCTCCCATTACTGCATTTGCTATTCTCTGACTTACTAGTTTTGCAATAGTGATTCACCCATTGACAAACAGCAATTATATGGTTCTAAAGCAGATTAAATAAACATCTAATTGAAGAGAAGAATAGTTAGATAATAAGAAAAAGAAAAAAGAGTCCACGATAACATGCAGGAAAGCATCCAAAAAAAGACTTATATCAAGCACATCATAAACTACTAACCAACTTTTTATCTCAGCAAAAATCACCTCAAACATGAATGTACCTGAAGTAGAATCTTCCCAAGCGACATCCTCATCTGCCATCCGCCGCTAAATGAGGCCACCAGCCTATCAGAATCCTCTGGAGCAAATCCAAGCTCTGGCATCAGCTTGCTAATCTTTGCATCCACCTGGTCCAAGTCAACCGCCTGTGCACGTCTCTGAAGAGAATCAAACTCATCCAAAAGCCTCCCCATCAACTCCATATCGTCAACCGCACTCTCCAAAGCCTTCTGCACCTTCTCCAACTTCGCTGCCACCTCCATCTCTTCCTTAAACGCACTCATGAACTCCTCCCTCACTGTCCTACTCAATGAAACTTCAAATTCTTGACTCAAAAACGCAATTTTCATATTTGATTTTGCTTTTATCACATTTCCCGAATCAGGTTCTTCAAGACCGGCAATAATTCTCATCTGGGTCGTTTTCCCTGCACCATTAACACCTACCAATCCAACTTTATCACCTTTCTTAACTTCCCAACTAACATCCTTCAATACAGTCACACCCTTATACGCCTTGCTCACATTTTCCAACTTCACACCTGAAGAAATTCCCGAAGCGCCCGAATTCGATTGCTTACCCACACGTTTACGCTCAAACTCATCCATGGAATTATCCGAAAACAGAGATTCAATATCTTCTTTAGTCATAGTTTCGGCCACCGAAGTTTCGACGGCAACAGCCGACAAACGAGTCGTAACCTTATAAATTTTCCTTCTTGGGATAAATAAACTACTGGTTTTCATTGAGTTATTGTTACCTCTAATTGATTGAATGGCTAACCGATCTGAAACTGAACGGAGACGAGGTGGGAAAGCGGTCTTTCGAGCATCGAGGAGGGTGGAGCCGGAGAGGAAGCTTGAGCGGAGGTCGAGGAGGTGAAGATTGGTGGTTAAGTCCATGGTTGGAGAGTAAGATAGTGTAGGAATCTGGGCGAGAAAGTGAAGGAAAATCAGTGGAAGAAAATTAATTGAAAGGGTTACTGGGAAAATAATGGAAATGGGCAAAAACTGGTTTTCGAAAATGGAGAGAAAGGAGGGCAAAATGAGAGCCTCTCTGTGAACAGAAGGAGTTAACAGAGAAACTCAAAAAAACCCCATGAAAGAGTTTCAGATATTGAAAACTATTAAAGTTTCCTCTTCTTAAAAGACAAACAAGATAAATAAATTAAAAAATAAAAATAAAAAAATAAATCAATTATTCAAACCAGAAAAAGGAAAAAACAAAGGCAGTGGGAATTTCTTCTTTTAAGAAAAAAAATATATATTGTTAAGTAACTTATCAGACTTTTGAGAATATTAAAAAGACTGAAAATTAAAATTTAAGTTTAATTTAAAATGAACTTAAAAGTTTGCTTTGAAAAAAACGTAGAACTTAATAGTTTGAATTATTGTAAATTATATTTATTTAATTTATTAAAATTCTAATGTAAATTGTAGATTTTTTTTTAATTTATAGAAAATAAATTTGAGACTGAAAATGGTAAAAATAAGTCTAAAAAGCTTCTTTTTTCTATTTTGTGATTTAGTGAACAATAATTGTGGACAATGTAAAATGCATAAAAATGGAGACAAAGATAACACCTGCGGGCTGCTGTCGAAGAACAAGTTTTGTGGCGCAGAATCTGCTAGCGTGAATTTCAAAGAATTGATATTGTCCTTAATTCTGCTGCCACGTGTAATGAAATGTAAGAGTATGCAGAATCCACGTGTTCGCAAATGAAACAGGCTCAATATTCCAGCTTTTGGATATTTCGATTTTATTTTTCAAGTTTTTTTTCTTGATAAAATTTTTATTTTTATTTTTTCAGTTGGAAAAAATAGGTTATATTTTTTGCAAAAGTAATAAAAGAACTTTCTTTTCAAAAGTTGTAATTTATAATCACTTGCATATATGTGTGTAAAAAAATTAATTAACTAATAAAAATAAAATCAACATATATATATTCTAATGTGATTGAATTAGTTTGATTTTGAAAAAAATTCAAAATCAATAATAAGTTTAATTTGATTTTTGATGTTAAAAATTAATCCAAATCATTGTTTTAAAATTTTTTTTATTTTTTTTTAGCAACCCCGAATGTATTAAGTAATCGGTTATTTATCTTTATATTTTTTTTTAATTATTTATATGTTAGATTTTGAAAAAATAAAATAAAATTTAAGCCAAATAAATTTTTAGCACAAAAAATAATTTAAATGTCAAATATTCAATATAAAAAAATTTTAAAATTAAATTTTAAAACGTTTAAAAAAATTAAAATCAAACCGATTCAATCTAATTACTAATTGGATTGGATTATATTTGATATATAGATTAGATTGAATGAAAAAAAATAAAATTATTTACTAATTAAATCGAATTAGTCATTTTTAAAATAAATTAATTTTGAACTAATGAAAATTTTTAATCACTTGTTCATGGTTTTCTTAATTTATTTCTAAAAAAAATCAAAAAGAACGAACCGGCAAACTTATCTCTATTTATTATATTGCATTTCTATAATTATTTTGTTGTTAATTACTAGTAACTTCCTTTTGGATTTAAAGGAAAAAAGTAATAAAAGATTATTAATCGTTATATGTGTCAATTGTCATGCCTATTTTATTTTAGCCTTATTTATACTTTTGTTTCTTAATTTTTAAAATTTATAAGAATTTATTTTTTAATTATTAAAATTATTTCATATTAACTTTAAACATTATTGCAATATTTATTATTATTAACTGTTAAATAGTTTTGTTTTTTATTCTACAAATGTAACGTCAGCAGAAATTTTTTTATTTTTTGCCTCCATTTTTTCTTTTTTCTTTAAAGGGTTTAAAAAATAAAAGAAAATCAAAATGGAGAAAGGCAAAAAAATTTAAAGATTGAAAAATACAAAAATCTTATGAATGAAAAACGTTTTCGAATATTATAATACTAGATGAATAGTTACTGCTCTGCATATACTACAAAACCAATTTTTTTTTAAAAATTCAGATTTTTCAATTTCTCAATTTTCTTTTTCCTCTTTTCAATTTTTCTCGTCTTTTTCAAACTTATCCAAAAAATAGAAAAAGATGAAACAAAATATACAAAAACTTTTCAATCATGTTATCAACAACATATCTTTCAATCCTGTTTAATGGGTAATAACCTTGAATATACAAATTTTTTTTTAATAAACCTTATATATACATTTAAAAAAAATCAAAACACTATGTACCTCTTAAATTGTATAATGCAAAAAGTAAAAACCATTATGCATTTATGAGTCATAAAACGTATAAAGTAAAAAACTCCAGTATAATATATGAACATTGTGACTTAATTTCATTTTTTAAAATTGAAAAATGAATACTCACCTATCATGGAAAGTAATTTCTCAATTTAAAAATTAATAATGACGTTATAAAAGTATGGAAAAGTTTCAAAACCCTCAATAACAATTATTTTAAATTTGTCATTATAATTCCCATTGGGAATTTTTTTATTTTGGATCATAGAGTTCAAAACTTTAAAATTCTATATCCGCAAACAAAATCATAGTTTTGATCATTTTGGTTGCTATGTAACCAAAGAAGCAACATAAAGAAAAAATATTTATGTAATATATAATTTTAAGCTTTTTATTCATTTTTAAAAAAATGTCATGTCAATTGTCCTTTCATCTTATCGAACTTTTAACATTAAATTAAACTGAAAATTTCACTAAACTTGCGGACCTACATACAATTAATCATAAGAGAAAACCTAGCATATGTATTACTATGAATAAATATAAGGAAATAACATGAACTATATTCAGAAATGCAATATACACATACACATAAAGATATGTATATATACAAATATATTGGTAGCAATTTAGCCTCAAAAGTGAGAGCTATAAAATATACCAAATGATTAAAAGCATGTATTGACGAAATATTATAGAACAATAATATAACTCACATTTATAACCATCTAATGTAAAGAAATCTAATAAATATACAAAGCTTCATGAAAATAAATAAGTATAGACTACAGTATTATTGTCTACATGCTTGAAACATTAAATAGATCCTAAAATAGAGTGAGAAATTAACCCTCCAAAGGAGACAGTTAGTTCATTATTCAAAAACTACAAACAAAAATCGTCAAATGCGACCCAAATTTACCATGCAAAACTAATTATACTTGAATTCTAAATGTAAGTCTCCAAACAAAAAAAATTGAAAAAAAAAAAAAAAAAACATCCAAACGAAAAACTNAAAAAAAAAAAAAAAAAAAACATCCAAACGAAAAACTCAGACTGGAAATTCCAAGTACTGAACAAAGCTTCTATCTAAAAGACTGAAAACAATGTATTATTTTGTAGACTTGCTGTTAAGTGACCTCAAGGTCTCATTGATCCTTGGCTCGTGTGGGTATAGAACCACCCTAAACCTAAAGAATGTATGATCTAGCAGATGTCAAATTTTCCCATTCTCCAAAAACTCTAAGCTCACAGTACTACAAAAAGGTCAGATAAGTTTGACAGAACAATCTCAGAAACATGGAAAGGATCCTTAGCAGATTAAATATCAAATCCCAATATGATGTTGTACTTAGAGAACTAAATCAGTGCCAACCAGAAACTTGTTGAAGTGCTTGAAGTAAAGTGTTTCAGAAATGAAAATGCAACTGAACTTCAGCTACTGGAACAAATAGCTTCTTACTTTTAAATATAGGTTTGCATCAAAGCAAATAAAAATGGTGCTCTTATATTATACATCGCATGAAGAAACCATGCTTTCAAGTTAGCAATTCAATAAAAACATAAGAAATCAGCAATTATGCCCCTGGTAGTTAACTTTCTTACCTCGATTCCATGAATACCACCTAGTAAGTTCTCTATAAATAAGCAACCACCAACGAATCCAATGCAACAATCATTTGCAATCTTCATGATGAAACTCGGGCCATAAGGAATATCCTTTGCTTCTAACAGAAAAATATCCACTTCCTTCTATTTATAATTTACAATTTTTGGCTTCCTATGACATGAATCAGTATCAAATGCCCAAATCTATGAGCAAGTTGAGGACAGGATAAACAACCCATAAGAAACATCAAATTTTTCATATTTTCCAACAAATCATCAAATCTACTATAAATAACCAAACGTGAGCCAGTACATGTAAAATGCAAGACATTATATATGCCAATCTGATTTTAAGATATAATATCATTTCTCTTTCGAGTTTCGTATCTAGATTCTCTCTCAATAATCATCATAAGGCAGAGTGGGTTTGTATAAGGTTATAACCAAGATTTGACATAAGCTTTTAAGTCCCTTATCTATCTTTTAAAGAACTAAATATTGTTACAACAAAAAAAACCAGTAACAATAATTGCCACTCAACCTCCAGCAAAAAATAACCTGCCAAAAAAGTTGCAGTAAGCAATCTAAACACAAGTTTTGAAAGAGAACATTGCAATAATTATGATCTTCAACAGAGAATTTTTATATATAAAATCATATCTCATGGAGAACCATCAGGTCCAGTCCACATGTGACAAAAAGACAGTTTATAAAAACTGTCTAACAAAGAAAGTTAAAGATGAGAACTTTTGGAGTTAAACCTGAGGCACACAATTGAAAACCAAGAATAGGAAAAGCAGTTCTAATTATTAAACTTTACAAAATTAGTACGATGAAAAACGAATCTCACTTAACAAATACTCAATTTATATTGCAAATTTTAAAAAGCATTTTTTTTTATGGCTAACAGACTCTACTAAGTACACAACTTTATAGTCAAAAGTACCGAAACTGTTTGGCTTTTTAATAAAACAAAACTACAGTATTTTGAAAGGAAAAAAGAAACAGGGGAGGAGAATAAGATTATCAAAACAGAAATTCAATTTGAGACTTTTTAAGATTCTGCTCTTTGTGGTAACCATCAGCTCCTTAAACTTCAGAAGAATCAGCAGACCAGTACAAAAAGACTGATGCACCTATGTGGGATCTGCACATTGAATAAGGAAACGTAAAACGACAATTTCAAAAAACAAAAAGATTTCAGAACCCAGAATCCTTTAAAACGGTTCAGTAAAAATTTAGGATGTCACATTTCAAAAGGAAAAAGGCTAATGCAATAATGATGTCAATTTGCTGCAAAACATAAGATAATATATATAGAGTAACAAATCTTAAAAGTCCAAAGAAAAACCATCTTCAATAAATTGTAAGGAGCTGGGAGAAACAGATGTGCCTTAAAATTAAAAGAAGCAAGCCACTGAAAAGAAAAGCTTAACTCCCCTTCATGCAGAAAAAATGAGTGAAAGCTCATAACCAAAAATAATATCAGCTTTAAAACAATATCAAATGGGCAAAAGCTAATCTTAAAATTGAAGTAGTACAAGTTAATAACAGAAAAACCAAGATTCATGTTGAATAAAACAGAAAATAAAATCATCCAGTTATCCACCGAAAATGTACAGAAGTAAATAACACAACTACAAAGAAAAAAGTGGGACGTATATTTGCAAGCCTGTGAACAGTGTATCAACCTTCAGTTGTGAACACAGAACAAAATTTATAATGCACCTATATGGAATCATTAAACCTTTGTGTAAGCTTTTGGTTCTTATTTTGGTAAGAGAGAGATAATAATGTTTGCAGGTAGTAATCATATCTGCTATATTTGTAAGGTTTTATAATACTAATATACTATATCACGACAATAATATTGCAAGAAAGACTAATCAATTGAAAAGTCAACTTTTCAGGATCAAAAATTCAATATAAACATTTTTAACAAGCCACATTTTCCAACATCTACCTTCCCAAAGTCACAACTTTAGCATATAGAAATTTAGAACTTAAGAGTTCTACCTGCACAAAAATTCATCTATAAGCTTGCAAGTTGCAAGACAGATTAAGTAAAAAACAGAAACTTCAACATTATGTGATGCAATTTTAATATTTTTAATGTAAGCACATTGAAGAGATGATTCAAATTAACACATTTTACATTTTTCCCTACTAAAAATTGTCCTCCCGATGTTAAAATAAATTTGCATAAAGACTCTTCATATAAATATCAATATAGCTAGCCAAACTCACCACATATAAAAGTGCTTTGTATACCTGAGGGGCAGCTAGTGCCCCATGTATGTTGGACCGCCACCATATTGCCCAACACCATGCTGCCCTCTCCCAGAACCACCAGGACCTATCTGCTGGTTTGGATAACCTCCCGGAATTCCACCTTGATTTCCATAGCCTCCAATTACTCCGGGGCTTATATTGGTTTGACTTCCATAAGCACTCTGCATTCCAGGGCCTGTGGAACCGGGAATACCTGGATTCACAACCGCAGTGGACCCAAAAGATCCCAACAAATTTGTAAGCCCCAACCCAGCACCCTGACTTGCAAGCAATGCAGTTAGTGCCTGGCCAAGGGCAGGGTTCAATGCCTGGGCCGCCGCAGGCCCTTGGTTAAACCCAATCCCCGGTCCTGCCGGCGCCATCAGGTGCCCTGGCACAGCCGCAGCCCCAGCAACATAGCCAGGATTCTCATTCCTCTGGAATTGGCTGCTGTGCGAATGTGAATTATGGTGATGCTGGTGCTGGTTCTGATGCTGATGCTGGGACTTTACTTGCTTAGGACCATCAACTGCTCTCTGGCAATGCAAAATGTGGCCCTCAAAATTCTTATGTGGCTCTTCAAGAGATCTCTTTGCACTCTCTGCCGTCTTGTAAACAAACAAACAAAACCCTTTAGGTCTTCCGGTCTTCTTATCGAGTCCCAGAGGCCCCTCCTCAATTTCTCCATACTTGGCGAAGAAGGCATACAACTTCTGCGGTTCAAGCTCTTCCCCAACATTGCTTACATAAATCTTTCTCTGTGTGTATTCCGAAGCCAGCTGCGACTGTGCCGCCGCAGAGGCACCGGAAGAGGATGCGGCAGAGCTGAACTGCGGGACTGGGCCTACTGAGGCGAGCTGGCAAGCCGTCATACGGTTACCTATCTTCTTCTGCGGCTGCTTCAGAGCCCTGCGAGCTCCGCCGCGAGTCTTGAAGAGGATGAAACCGTAGCCCTTGGACTTCCCGGAGACCTTATCGCACACGGCCTTGCAGTCTTCGATCTCGCCGTACTGCTTGAACACGGCGATGAGTGCATCTGTGTTTGTATCCCAGCCAAGCCCGTGAACAAATATCTTCCGGTGGACCGGGTCTTCGTCGGCGACCTTCCGGATCCGATCCGCCACATCCCGGTGCTTTTCCGCCGCTTCGATGAGCATATTAAGAAGCTGGTCTTTACTGAAAGGTTCCAGAAGCTTCTGAATCGGTTCTTCCTCATCATCATCGCCGACCTGATCCATACCCGAAGCCGACGACGTTTTAGCCTTTTGTTTAGCGTGATTAGCAGCATTCCCTTCGTCTTCTTCTTCATCCTCCGAGTCTTCTTCTTCTTCTTCTTCGTCTTCTTCCTCTTCGTATTCTTCGTATTCATCTTCTTCAACGTCCTCATCTTCTTCTTCCTCCTCTTCGTCTTCTGGTTCATTCTCAAGTTTTGGTTCCTCGAAAACCTTCTGCTGTTGCTGCTGTTGTTGCTTTTTAGAGGGTTCCGATGCCTCGGTGGTTTTCGGTTCCAGCTTTCGCTTCCTCGCCATTGTTTGGAACCGGAGGGTTGAAGAATTCGAGGGTTAGGGTTTGCTTCGCGTAGCAGGTGGTGACGGCGCCACCGAAAGTAGAATCAGGTCGGATTCAATACACTTGGCAACATAAAAGCAGTGATTTTTTTTATTAACTTTGATATATAACACAAAAGAGAGCCCAAAGTCGTAAATTCAAAGTTTGTTTTTTAAACAAAATAGCTATATTAAAAACAAAATTGGTAAAAATCAAGAATAAAATATCCTTTTAGTAATGAAATGAGAAAAAATTATTTTAATAGGATGCGAATGGTTGGAGTTAATATATCATATTATTTTTTAAAAATATATTAATATTTAAAATGAATATGTTAAAAATTCTATCACATATTTTTAAAATTAAAAAATTAAATTTATTTAAAAATTAAAAATATTTAATAAAATATATATTAATTAATAATTATAAATAATTTTTATATATATTATATTTAAAAAATAATTTTTAAATTAATTAATTATTTATTCTATCTAAATTTAAAAGATATTTATTTTCATATCATATATACTGCAATTTTCATTTTTTATTACAAATATTTTAAAATTGCATATTGATTATCAAAATTCACAAATATATTGTGGGTTTATATATTTTTGATTAATATAGTTTTAAAATCTAAATATGAATAAAGGTAATTTCATCAACACAGTGTTTAATATAATTTCGCTTTTGAAAATATAACAAAGGTCCTTCACTTCTAACGCAAATATGTTGACTTTAACAACATAAAAGGATAATAATAACTCTATATCCTGGAATGCACTAAGAACGTGCAACTTTTTATTTTGATCTTTTTCTTTTCTTTTTTTCATATTTTCTCCCACCTTTTTATATCATTTTCTCTCAAAGCTTGGGCAATGTTCTTTATATCAGACTGCAATTTGAAACTTGGTGTCAAATCCACCTTAAGCGATTTGATATTGGTTTTTTTTATTTTTTATTTTTTTCTGGGTTTTTATCTGTACAGAACTTATTCCTGATTTTATATATTTTATTCTTTCTTACTTTTCCTTGAGAAATTTTTGGGTATTTTTTCAGCGTTGCTCATGATTTAGAATTACTTTTTACGGTTTTATTTTTATTTTTATTTTTTTGGTTCATCGCTTTATTTATGTATTTATTTGTTTAANTTTTATTTTTTGGTTTCATCGCTTTATTTATGTATTTATTTGTTTAAAATCTGTTGAGATATATTTAATTTCAGTGGAGTATTAAATATTCAAACCGCTACATCCAACTCAACCCTGCGAGTGATTAGCTTGTTGAATCCATTGTAGCATATGCAAGCTCTCATCTGTATCTCTGTCTTGTATTGTTCTCCATTTTATTTCTCGGATCAATGAAATGCATTCTCTCTTGCCTCACTGTGGATTTAGGTTGTTCAAATAACTGTGTTGATTTTTTTAGTTTTATAATATTGAACTGTTGCTGTCTTTGTTGTGACTATGAGAGGATCTAAAAAATTTCGATGCTCGGAAAACCTTTAGCTGATTTCTACAACATCATTTTGGGTCGCCTACTGTGTTTTTATTAAAATTCTCAAATGGGGTACTTTCAAACCTCGCTTTCAAGTTTCTTATAATGCACCTTCCATTTCAACTGTCTTTTGTAGATCTCACAACGTATGTGCATTGTATTTATTTTGTATATTATTCGTGTTAAAATTTATATATTCAAATATGATCTATTAAGTTTTTATATTAATATATACAAATCTAAATTTTCAAAAATACATATAAATTGGTGTCATATTAAATTTAGTTAAATTTTGTATTCGTACGGTGTCTTGCATGTTCGCACTAAAATTTATTTACTCAAATTTAACTTTTAAAATTTTCTATTAAAATATATAAATTCAAATTTTCAAAACTTTATACAAATTCCTAATATGGTTAATTACACATATACCTCCAGATGTTTGAAAAAATTACAACCCACCCCTTCAGGTTTCACAAATTCCATATACCTCCTTTACAGAGGAATTCCGTCCATGACATAATGTTAAGTATCATACGTGGCATACATTTGACTTAAATGCTCTTCAATTAAACCGGTGCAATAAAATGTTAAAAAAACATTTCAAATTTTTTGAAAAAGCATTGGAGCTGTTGCAACCCAACGGCTAGTAGACTTTCAGATGCACCCCCTCAAATTAATAAAAATTGCCCTAGCTTTTCCTTTATATACCTATCATCAACCTTCAAAAATTACTTCAAACCTGTTGATTTCTACTTTTCAACCATTACAATTCTATCCAAACAAAATCCACAATCACATTATAATTTCAAACATATCTGATCCATTACAAATTGTGGAATGCAATAAGTGAAAATGGAAGCATCAAGTGCGAGTAGTGAAGTTAATGGAGGTATAATCAGATTCAAAGACAGAAAATGCCATTGTGGAAAAAAGGCAGGGGTAAGGATTTCTAAATCTACCAGGAACCCATCAAAGCTTTTTTTTTTTTTTTACCTTCATGGAAAATGTAGCTACTATGCTTTCTGGACACCAAATAGAGAGGAGTTTAATATGTTTGATGATGCAAACAGTGAAGAACAAAGAAGATGCAATGAAGAAGTTGAAATTCCTAGGCAACGTGATATTAAATCACTAAATGTAAGAGTTGAAAACTTAAAAGCAATGCAAGGTGGTTTGAAGATGATGATGCTTGTAAATATGGTATTTTTTGGCATATCAATTGTTGTATTTATATTATGTGTAATGAATATGACAATATAAAAGGAAAATTGTTTAGCAGAAAGGTGAACTAGTTAAATTCAAAAGGTTCATGGAATTAGTCCAATGAACTCCATGTCACAATTCAGGTGCTTTACATTTATCACATGTCAAGTCATTCACATTTCAGACCAGTCACTTTTGTATACAATTAATATGTGTGCTGTGTCCAAAAGTAATATTGACACAACCCTATATTTGTAATACCTATTCATGTATACCTACCCTAACATTTACAAAAAACTAACAAAAGCTTAACATAATTTATACACCTGAATTCAAAAGAAATTGAGGTTTTATGCACCTCTTACTCTTGCTGCTCTTGCTGCACCCCATGGTGTTGTTGTTGCTGCTCTTGTTGTCCATGGTCTTGTTACTGTTGCTCCTGCTCTCCATCATTTTGCTAAGTTGAAAAAATAAAAGCTGAATGTTATTATATGTTATTATTCATTTTAATAAACTTGGAAAAAATTATAAAACTACCTGCAAGGTTCTCTGTTTTTTTGGACATGTTCTTTTATTATGGCCAATGGCCTTGCATATCGTGCATCTAAGGGCAATAGACCTCTGCATCCTAGCAACACCTTCATTAGCATCCCTTCTCTTTGCCATTTTTGGCCTTCCAGGTCTCCTCCTATTTGTTGGAGGCTGCACCATGTCAGCTTCAACTTCTGGCCACACAGACTCGTCTGGTATAGGGTGGATCATACCACTATAAGTGAGGAGATAAGCTGCCCTAGTCAAACTCTTGTCAACAAATTCAGATGGGTCCAGCCTCATATGCATGATGGCTGTCATGGCATGCTTACATTGTATCCCACTTATTTGCCATGAACCACATTCACAGTGGCTGCTGTTCAGGTGTACCACAATTGTCTTGCTCTCATCCAGCAGCTCATACTCATCATTACCAGCCCATATGACCCGTAGGTGCCTTCCTGCCTTCTGAGCCTTACTCTTCTTGTGTATGACCATAGGTGGAATTTCTATAGGCCAAGCAGCTGCCTTCCTTTTTCTTCTCTTTAAATGACCCATCACTTTTTTCCTCACAAACTCTAGCAGTTGCAGAACTGGTTTGCTCCTATATTTGTTGATGAGACTATTAAAAGACTTAGTCATATTATTGGTGACGTGGTCTGCTTTAACAGTCTCATCAAATGCATGCACACTCCAATGACATGTAGGGATTTCCATCAGCCATTCATAAGCTTCCAGACGTATGCCTTTTATTTCTTCCATGATGTCTTCAAAATCCTTTGCATTTGAAGACCTTGCTGCTGTCCAATACAGCTTCCTGAACTTCACACCAGGCCATTTCCCCTTAAAGTTGTTATATATATATATATATATATATATATATGTACTGCACAATATCTGTGTTTGTGGTTTGGAAATATCTCACCCACGGCTGTCAAGAGGCCTTTATGCCTATCTGACATAAAACTAACTGTCTTTGTTTCATTCACCACAACGTACTCATTGAGCAGCCCTAAAAACCACCTCCAGCTACTCAAGTCCTCAGCCTGACATACACAGATTGCCACAGGAAATAAATTGTTGTTGGCATCCAATGAGATAGCAACTAGTAAAACACCCCTAAAGGCTCCTTTTAAATGGCAACCATCAAGACCAATGAATGGTCTGCAGCCATTTAAAAACTCATCCCTCTGAGCCGGAAAACAAATGAAAAATCTTTGAAAAATGAGCATATCAGTTAAGACATTCCTACTGGCCATTATTTGCATCATTGTTCCAGGGTTCCTAAGCCTCATGATATTTCCATATTTATGCAGCTTGGCATAACTCTCACCGTGGTCACCTCCTAATCTGGTCAATGCCTGGTTTCTAGCTCTATACAACATGAACTTCTTAACTTCAATCCCAAATCTTGATCTAACCTTATCAGCCATCTGAATTAAATATATTTTAGGATTATATCTAAACTCCTCCTCAAGCTTAAAGCTTAACCACTCAGCAGTCACCAAAGGATTGGTGGTTATCTTGGTACAAGTATGCTCATCTGTATATGTCTTAACCTGAAATGAGACTCCATCAACCATGGGGGATGCATGTATCCTCCATGGACATCCATGTGCCTCACAACACACCGTAACTCTATCATTTTCATTTTTAATCCTCACAAAGCTGAAACCTTATTCTATTGCATAGTCCAACAACACCTTCCTAAACTCCATAACATTATTAAAAATCAATCCCCGACACAAATAGGGTTTTCCATCAACCCTAGGTGTGTAAATATTGCCCACCATCTTCCTAGACATCCTAGCAGTAGGATTCTCATCCTCTGAGTCACTACCTACAACCCTATCACCATCATCTGACTCATATAATTCAGAGTCAGAATCAATATCAGAGTTAAGCACTTGTACATCCTCTTCATCTAGTGTAGGTGGTTCTTCCTCATCCTCGTCCTCATCCTCTTCCTGAATCCACTGAAACTTTTCATTCTCAGGTGTACATTCACCTTCTTGTTCAGATTCAGATAAGGGTTCTACTTCATGGTGGGGGGATTCGGAATCAGAGTGCTCAGGTTGGGGTGCAGAACTTGTCACTGCTTCAAAGTCAACATCAGGTTCAGGTTGGGGTGCTTCAGGTTGGAGTGCTACAGGTTGGGGTGCTTCAGGTTGGGGTAATTCAGGTTTGTGTGCTTCAGGTTGGAGTGCAGAACTTGTCACTGCTTTTGCTGTTTGTGGTTCACTTCCAGGTTGCAATTCAGGTTGGTTGAGGGGGTTAGAAATGTTTACAGGTTCTGGTTCAATAGGAATGATAGCTAGCTCTCCATCAGTTGGGTCCTCATCTAGGTCTAAGATAGCTAATGATTCAACCTCTATCTTAAACTTGATTCTCCCAACCCCATGTTTCTTGAAACTTTCAAACAAATATAATAGGTCCTCATCATCTTCTATATAAATACTAGCTCCTGCAGTCCAAGGTAAGCTAACTAAGACTGTCATCTTCTCTCTTCTATGGACTCTACTACCACAGCTTAAAACTTTACAATCATTTAACAGATTGATGAGACTGTACTCATCATCATCAACCCAAAATGACTCTTGTTCTTCCCCTAACATCTCAATTACAATCTCGAACAACATTGTTAGCAATCTTAAAGACAAACAATAACAATTTCTAATCAGTAAACAGAAATGCCATAACCATTTCTATTCAATAAAAACAAATGTCATTATTGGTGTTCAGTAAACAGAAATGACCTAGAGCACAAAACCAATAATATAAATTCAATACCAATATTAATTCATCTCAGTTGAAAGCAATATAACCAATATTAATATTAATATTAATATTAACCAGATATTAACCAGAGACCAGATAATATAAATTCATCTCAATTGAATTATTTATTAAATAAAAAACATAGCAGAAATTCAAAACAAGGAGCAAAAACAGATGAACGATATAACCAGCAATATTAATAAAAAAAAAACAAAAGTGCAGAAAACTAAAGACCAAAAATACCAGAGCAGAGAATATCAATGGCAAAACAGAGCACAAAACCAGAGCATATAACTAGAAATTCAATCTCGAAAACATAAAATATTAACCCATTACCATTAATAAAATTGAAAAAGCCTTCAAACACCAAAACCCTAAACACTGGTTTGGAGACAACAAAAGAAAAAAAAAATTAACAGAAACAACATTTTCATAAACCAGAGCACGAACCCAGAAAAAAATGAAACATTTAACCCTCTAACTATAAAATTAAATCTACTCCATAAAGAAAAAAAAATGTATAACAAACCCTAGAATGCATAACATCAATCACCAGAAAGCCCTAAAAATAATGGAAAAAAAAATCAAAACAGAGACAAAAAATCAAAAAAAGAAAAAAGAAAAAAGAAACCAACCGTTCAATCACCAGAACCTTGCTCGAAACCCTTCGATTTTCTTCTCCGTTTGCTTAAAACCCTAGAACGCACCATATCAATCACCATATAGTTTAAAAAAAGGGGAAAGAAACAAAAAAACAAAAAAAAAACAAAAAACAGAGAGGCATTCACTTACAGAGCACGAATCTTGCATGGAACATGGATGAATCTTGCTCGAAAGGCTTCTCTTTTCTCTCCGATTGTTTTCATTCACTTTAGGGTTAGGTTGCGATGGCGGGAGAAGTTGGCGCCTGTTGAGGTTGCCTAGGACTGACTTCTCGACTCTGGAGAAGATGAACGTCCCCTATGAACATATATCTCTGAAATTTCTGGCCATACGTCTTTTCAAATCAACTCGATGATAAAAATACAATTTTACCCTTTCCCAGTTAAGCTTGACGGAGGCCATCCATCCGTAAAGGAGGTATATGGAATTTGTGAAACTTAAAGGAGCGTGTTGTAATTTCTCCAAACCTCAAAAGGTATATGTGGAATTAACCCTTCCTAATATACTTATATGTTAGTTGAAATTTATAAGTCAAGTATTCTAGAGTCACCAAATATACCAGCTAGGATTATTCACTATTATTATAAAAAAATGCTATAATAAATGAATGAATATGTCCTTTTGATGATTCAGGGGTGTTTTGAGGTGGTGGCAAAACAATGGATTTTCCTTGCCAACACCTTTATACAAAACAACAGGTTTTCTTCTCCTCGAAAAAATGTAGATTATTACTTTTCCTATAAATTTTTAAGTAATTAGTTTATAGTGAAAAAAAATAGATTTAGAGTTTTTAGTTTCTAACTAATTTTTTGGATTAATCATTTTAGTAAGTAATTATTTTAAACAAAGTTAACTGTAGACGAACATTCTTTCTTAATATTATGTTGATTATCAAATTTAATATTAAACCAAAATAACTATGGATAAAAAACATATTTATTATTTTTATTAATTTTAAAACTTCATTTTATTATTTTTTATTGTGCAATGAGGCAAACAAACATATTTATAATTTTTTTTAGTTATTTAGATTATTATTTATTAAAATTTTATTTTAGATGTATAAAGTATAATTAGATAATTATTTTATTAAATTTGATTTAGTAGATATATTTTTTAAAATATGAATAAATATTTGTTTTATTATTATTTTCAAATTTATTATGACAAAATCTGGCTCAAGATCCCTCAAAAAAATTTCAGAGAGATCTTGTTTAATGATGACTTCACTGGATTCCCTTTTGGTTATCCTGTAAAACTATATTTGGAAAGGATTAATCGACAAAATGAAAAATAAATTAAAAACATGTATGATATAGAAAACTAGATATTACAAAATATAGTGCATAAGCATAATTAAACAATTTTAAACCACACATCAGATCCATCTAGAGAACGGTCCAAAAATACAAGATACAAATATAGTTTTAAAGTAAACCAATTTAGAATAGTATGATAGCTAATGAATGAAAGCAAAACAGCTAGCATTGGAAAGTGATAGATCTCGATACCAACGGATAGACTTGTCAACCTTAGCTATGATAAAAGTTAAAAAGATAAAACGTGAGATATAAATATCCCAATGAATGACTCTAGCTAGCTACAAAATAGACATCCAGCATAAAAATTATTTATGCTCAAAACTTCACGCCACTCTTTTGAAAATTTTTATATTTTATAAAATCCAAGTATTATCCCAAAATATTTTAGTCACCTAAATTTCATAGTGTTAGAATCATAATTTAAAAAGATAGTTAATAACTTAATTCCAGTGAAAATACTTTTAAACTGTAAGTTATTATCATCATCACTAACCATGTAAATCACATAAAAATTCTGAAAATCATTATCACAACATCGTCATCATCTACACATATGTCACCCCACCATCAACATCAGCATCAACATCATCACCTCACCACTACCATCATCATCATACTCATGTACCATTAGAATCAACATTATCGTCATAATATATGTGTACCATACTATATTCCAATATGTCATGTGACCTTCAGCGCCTTGATGGCATCACAAGAAAGAGGAATGGAGAGAAAACTTAGCACAACACTTTAGGCATCCTAGAAGCTTTAAGACAGAAAACTCAGCATCTTTCATTCACTGGCCAGCCGAGTAAAGAATGGCAAAATACATATATAACACGCGTAATCTTATCATCCAACAAATACACATATATAACATCAATATTGTGTAGTATGTCCTTAATTACCTCTTAATTTATTCCAATAAAAATTATTCTCCTAAACGTCATTGATTCCAAACCCTTTCCAATACATATATAACACGCATAATCTTATCATCTAACAAACATGCATATATAATACCAGTATTGTGCAGTACGTCCTTAATCACCTCTTAATCTATTCCAATAAAAATTCATCTCCTAAACGTCATTGATTCCAAACCCTTTCCAATGCATATATAACATGCCTAATCTTATCATCTAACAAACATGCATATATAACACCAGTATTGTAGGGTATGTCTATAATCACCTGTTAATATATTCCAATTAAAATCTATCTCCAAAACATTATTGATTCCAAACCATTTCCAAAATTGTTTAAAATAATATTTTCTCAAAGTTTTCAAATAGTTTTAGTATTTACATAATTACTCAACATTATCAATAATTATGAAAAATGCCAAACTATCGATACTTCCAAATAAATCTTCAAAGCCACCAATTTCATAATTATTCTAAATAAATATAAAATTCAATTAAAATCATATAAATATTGGGCACAAATCAAATATCATATTTATTTAAATACATGCATATATTTCTCTCTCTCTTAGTATATATAAAATATATATTTAAAGAGCATAAATTAAATGTATGAAAACCAAATCAATCCAACCAAATTCAAATCAAGAATAATGTTAATTTAGTTACTCCCAAACATTTGAAAAAATAAAATTAACTCACAAATCATATGCGTATTCTTGTTGGATCTTCGATTCAGCTCTTGATCTTGCACGAACTCCTATAATAATTTATAAAAAAAATTAATTACCAAAAAAATACACGAAGGCCTTGGTGTATCCTCAGGGTCTCTAATTACACATAGAAATCACCAATTACCAAAATTATCTAATACTTTTATTAATTGAGAAATTGACCTGACTTATCTATTATCCAAATTTAGAGTTTTTCAATTACTCCAAAATTAAACAAAATTGATCACTATGTTAAGGTTTGTGGGATCTATAGGAATCTAATTGAACTTTCAATTTCAATCAATTTTATTTTCGAACAGTCCAATTTTGATAGGCAAATTTAATCTCTTACGAAGAGATAAATAGGTTAGGGCCTCAACAATTATCCAAGATGAACCAGGTTTGAGTACTCATTTCGACCAGGTTGGAACTAAAGGAACTAGCAATAAATGTACATCGACTTGGTTGATCGACATAGTGGATCTACGATTCAAGCTTAACCTTATTTGATCAAAAAAAAAAAAAAAACCTTTGAAAGTAATTGACTATTACTTTTGAAATATATCAATAGGCGTTACAATGACTCTTATTCTCCTTAGTGAAATAAATTGAGAAAATTAACAAAAATAATGCTAGAAATATTACATAATCTACTATCATATTTATCGACTATACATGTATTATTATTCGATTGACTTATATTTAATTACATTTTATTTTTAAAAAAGCTCACTTATTCATGTCTATATTATCGTAATATGATGACTAATAAAATAATAACACGTATAAGTGATAAATATGATAGTAGACTAAGTAGTTCATGTATTATTACTCAATTGAATAATGTTAAAAATATCATCTAGTCTACTACTGTATTATCAATTATACATATATTTTTATTCCATCCGTTGATCTCTAGTAGTTTTTTTTTTAAAAAAAAAATCTTAAATTGGAGTCATTAAACATATTGTAGAGACAAAAAGAGCCAAAAGTTACCTAACACAAGTTACACACAGTAATAAAAAATTGAAAATTTCACCTAAATTTTGGTATTTGGGTGGTAGAGAAAATTATTTCCATATTCCAAAAAAAAAGGTGAAATTTCCATGGCAATTGCTTTATAATTTGGTCAAAAATTTTATAATTTCTATTGAATTTTTTGAAATTTCTTTGGAAATTTTAGAAATTTAGATTGATATATTTTTATTAAATATTTGGGCATTTTTTACATTATAATTATTTATTGATGACATATTTTAACTAATGTCGTATAATTAGATGAATTAAAATTTTAAAGCAAAATTAAAATAATCATAAAAAAATTTAAAATAATTTTTACAATTTTAAATTAAAAAAATAGTTAAAATTAAAAAAAAATTATTTTGGCATAAATTTTCAACAAGTTAAAAAAATTATTTAATTAAAAGTTTAGAACTCATGTTACATAATCATATAAGATATAATTTATCAGGTAAAATAGCTATAATTATAAAATTATAATAATTATATATTATAATTAATTTTATTTTCAATTATTTTATGATGTCTTTCATTTCTATAATTATTTTTGTTTGATTGAAGGCTAGATAGATGATGAATGTCAATTGTTTCATGTGAGCATATTATTTTTTTATATTCAAAATAGTAATCATTGTTTTTACAATAATAAAATGAATATTTTTCTATAAATTTTGGATCAATGAGGATTGAAGGTGAATATAACTTTTATTTAATAAATAATTATGAAATGTTATCAATTAAACTTATAAATACATTCTCAAACTCAATTATCAGAGATTAACAGTTATAAACAGAGCCAATCAACCTCATATCTATATTATAACTATCAGTAAAGACAATCACATGAAATATTATATTTATATGGTTGTCATATTAACAATTACATACAAAATTATCAAGTAGATATGTCTTTTGATCAATATTTTTCTCAATACACAACTAGAAATAAAGATGAGAAAAATAATGAAAATTTTCAACCATTAAAAAATTCTATAAGGTATTGACTCATATTTAAATAATTATGTACTTGTATTATTATTTTGATTAATGAATAATTCATTACTTAATTAATAACATTTTTGTTCCTATCAACGAGTGTTATAAGTCTTTTAATTATAATAAATATGGTTTTCATTCAATATTTTTTCAATTTTTATAATTAAATTAATAAAATATATAATAAATAAGTATATTCTAAAATTTTATTAATTTTTTTATAAATTTTTATTATTATTTTTTATATTTTTATGAATATTATATTTTTGTCAATATTTTTTGTATTTTTTACCAACGATATTTTCGTCTGTGTGGATATTTTTACGTTAGGTACACATCAATGTGTTATCTTCTTTCCTTTTTCACGTTAATCTCACTCACGCCGTTAGGTATACATTATTTATTTTCCAGCTTCAGTCAACCCTCTCGCTCACGCCGTTGTCTGGTCTTTCATTCTACCTGTAGCAGCTGTTTTCCTCTGAACAAAATACAATACCCCACTTGCGCCCGTGTAGCACCCAGAAAGAATAAAAAAGAAGAAAAAAAATCCATCTTTGCTGGGATTTCTGGTTGAAGAAGATATACAGCATCATATTCATTTGTTACCTCAGCTGACCGATTTCTTCATAATCAAGCTTCAGTCTTGTTTGACCGGCGAGAAATGGCGAATCAAGGCGCAAAGAAGCGCAAGGAGGAGAACGCTCGCCACATGGCGAATCTCCGTCGCCTCATCATCGCCTGCAATGTATGCTCCTCTGTTTTAGATATAACAATGTATTCCATGGTATCAAGTTACTTGGATTTTTGTTAATTTTGCTTCTTCTACTTGGAAATTATTATTTTATGTTTTAATCAGAAAACCCATTTGAGTAAAAAAGAATGTTGTTGATGAACATGGAAATATTTATCTTTTAAATGGGATTATTTTTCTGTTTGACTTTGTTAATTACTGATTAGAATTAATACTTATGGAATCCTGGCTTTGTATTTTCAACTTGACCTTGTTAAAGTTTGAATCTTTGTTGCTGATATCTAGACCAACCTTCCTTTAATGTTGAGCTTACTGTTGACATCTTCTTGAAGCAATTTTTTTTTTCCGGGATTTAGAAAAAAATCTATAATTGCTGCATGCATTTTTGTTGTTTCTAACAAAATATTGTGGTTATCCTGCGATGTTCCTCAATATCATTTACTTTGGATGCTAATTTAGTCTATTATGCTGATGGTTTGAGTTGTCTAGGTTATCTATGTCTTAGTTAGAATGCTGATTTTCCACTCAAGTTTCACATGGAAACATTGGATTGGTCTAATCATGACATCGGTGGCATATGCAATCCCGTATAAACAGCTTGCCGAAATGGCAAAGCCTGCTTATGCTGATAATGGGGAACTTCTAGATGGCGGATTTGATATGACTACAGGTGGAGTTTGTGGGTATGTCTTCCTCATGTGCACTCTTTATTTTTCTTGTTCTACTTCTTGGAGGATTTTTTATTTTATTTTTTAAAATTAATTATTATTTTTATTATTTATTTTGGAATAATCTAGGTAAGAACCTTCATGCGTGCCCAATTGTTTTGCTACAAAGCTATTATATAGAGACAGGTCTTTCATGTTCACTATAATGAGTGATATGAAGGGTTTAGTTTTTGTTTTTCAAATTCATTTTTAGGAGTAGATCTGCAACCATTAAGTTTCAAATAGCAGGACAAATCATATTGATGCAGTGCTGGAAGAAGTATGGAGGGGAAAGAAGAAAAGAACAAGAAGAGAAAGGAAATTTGGTTTTTGAATTTTCCTGCTTTATACTATCAAATAAGTGGCCAAATGGAATTCAATTATGACAAAGTACTACAGACAAATAACTTACATAAGGAAACCACAAAGTAATTGCAATAATTAGAAATAAAAAGAGACCCCAAATTTTTGCAGAATAGAAAGGATATAAAATCAGCACCTTTGGACCTTATAATGAATTTGCATAACAAGTTCTTAGAAAAAAAAAAAAGAGAAAAAAGAAGAAGAAAGAATTAAATTCCATAGATTGAGAGCGGCCTGATTTACTCTTCGTTAGTGCTATTATACCTAGGGCACTATCACATGTTCACTCAATACCTATATTCTGTATCATTTTCTGTAAGCTTTAATGCATTCTGATGCCTTTATTTTTTCGAATTTAATGATTTGATTAGGCTTCATTTCTGTCTCAGATGGTTAGTTTTTGCCTTTGTGTTGGTTGAACGTAACTCTACTTGTCAACTTATTGATAAAATCTAGAATTGTCAGACTGGAATTTAGATTCCAATTTTTAATCTTGATACATCTGATATAGAAAATTACTTATTTTGTGAGTTGACCATTTTCTGTATTGGTGTTTCTAGAGAAAACACAAGACCATAATCTCATCTTGAATTAAAAGTTAAAATTGAAATTCCAACTATAGCTATGTTGTATTAAGGTTGGAGAGAAGATCAAGCGGAGAGCGTATGTGTATTATCTATCCATATTTTTACATACTTATGGAAGTGATGATATAAACTTAATTAGTTGAGTAGATCTTTTACTGACATGGGAATTCCTATGAGTGTATGTTCAAATTGTGAGAAGCGTCATAGAAAGAGAAGAAGTCAAGTTAATCTTATATGAGAATGGAAAAACATTATTATAGCTTCTTAAACAGATGCCAGTTATGCATTGTACTCGTAGGAATGCTTTTTCAAGCTTTTGTTTATTAGTCTTGTTTGGAGTTCAGAAATACAAACTATTTGTTTGACTAGACAGTACCCCATTTAGCTTTTTATTGGATCTTAGGCTTGCAATGCTTCATCCGTGCATATGAACATTTGTTAGGTAAGTTTTACAATTAACTTAATATTGGAATAAACAGCACTTCTCTTGGGAAAGCTGGTACAGTAGTCTTCTTGTTTTTATATTTAGTCTAGTGCATATTATCTGTTAATGGTATGAATTATTTGTGTCAGCTTGTAAGCCTTGTTGTTCAAAACAGAACTATTTTGCTTTTTATATCATGGATCAGATATTTATCTTTTGAATTGTTTTCTTAATTGTTTGACTTTGTAGTCAAAATATCATGATTTATAGATTTACCTGATTGTCTGACAACAGTAAAAATTTCAGTCTCTGCTATTGTCATTGTTCCTTTAGCAAAGTATAGAACAGTAGGTAGTTCTAATTCTGACTGCAGAGACATACAGTATATAAAAAATTCTTGACCTGATTGTCTGCCAACAGTAAAATTTTCAGTCTCTGCTATTGTCATTGTTCCTTTAGCAAAGTAGAGAACAGTGGATAGTACTAATTTTGACTGCAGAGACATACAATATGGAGAGAATTCTTTACCAGAGAATATTGTGGAAAGTTCATGTTGATATGGTTTTTAGTTTCAAGTGTAAAATGGTGTCACATGCTTACATTTGGTGATTTTCTTTGAGTTTTAAATAAATTGACTCAGATGTAAATAAGTTGCTGTTTGTTGCAAAATGAGCAGTTCTATAATGTTCCTCTTGGTCTTCCACTCTAATTGCCACTTTAAATTTCCCTTGGCTGTTGTCATATCTTTTAGATATCTTGTAAAGGTTTTATGACTTTCTGTTCCTTATGTTCTTCAGCTATTTACACGATGTAATTTACATTACGAGCTTTGTGCAAGTGTCATCCATCATCTCCGGAAAATTTTGGTTCACTTATCTGGTGGTAAGATCTGCTTAATCATTTTCCTCATAATCATGCATTCATTGCGTTGCCTATGATAAGACTTGAGAGTTATATTTGTGCATATGATTAATGTCTCCCACTAGACACTGACTCTAGGCCCTTGAATGGTTAAATGTTCCATGGAATACCACTTTTTTATTTTGAATTTCTCTTGCGATTGGGGGAGAAAAGATGTTGAGCAAATAGATAATAAATTTGTTCAAATGCAGTAAATGATGTATAGACATCTTCCAGTCTCATTCGATGTCTTCAACTTCAAGTGCTTCTTCATCTTGAAGTTCAGTTGCATGCTGCATTCTGTATGCTAAATCAAGATAGCTTGTAGAAGAATTGAACTGGATTTGTTCTTTTATCAAGTCATGGATTTGGGAGGAAGGGGGGAAGGAGGGTTAGTGGACCTGTGGTGGAGATTGCTAAATTTAAGATTTTCATACTGTTGATTGATGTTTCCCATCAATGACCTAATGATTATAAAACCCTAACTGAGTGGATTTTGAAAGTATGCCAAAAACATTCTTGAAGTACCGAATATCTGTACAAAGCATTTAAAAATTGGGGAACTGTGTTATATTTGTAACATGTTCATCTAGTTGTCTTTGGACTGCTTATTGTTTTTTATGCTTGCCATCAAAAACTGCATGATTCCAGGATCTTTACTTGATGGGATTCTGACTTACATTAAGAATTCTTATATATTTGCACATAATATATGTAAACAAGAACATTCTCATGTTTAGTTACTAAATATTAATATATATATATATGTATATATGTATAATAAACTAGGCAAACTGAGGAAGTTGCTTTAAATTTAGAAATACAAAGAATTATCGACATTTAATTGGAAGTTATTCTGAATTACTTGCTTAGATGAGACAGTAACATATAGGTGTCTTATAGACTCTGTGTTACTGATTTCCAGATACCAGCTTTTGGAGCATACAAATCTTTTGGGTTCATTAAAGGTTTTTTGTCTCAAGGGTCAGAGGTAAATTCTCTTCTTATTTTAATTGCAGTAGGTAGGAACTCTTTTATATAAATTATAAGTAATTTAGGTATGATGGGTATAGAAGCCCACATAGCCAATCCTGAATTACCTGTACTTTGGTATAATATATCCCACAAATTACATGTACTTGAGTGTGGACGTCCACCATGATGTGGCCTTTTACACCCAACATAGCAGGAATATATATTCAAGTAAGAATTATGAATTGATAAATGTGCCCTATAAATTAGGGAGGCTTTGAGGATGAAAAGACACGGAAGAAAAGGGAAAAGATGGAGAAAAAGGCGTCAAGAGTCAAGTTAGTCAAGACAAGAAACAAATGATATTTTTTCGAATAGAAAACTATCACATGGGTGAAGTTGATTGATTCCCTTTATATCATAGATTACTAATTTCGGGGAATTGTCACTGGAAACTGTATAAAATCTGAGAATATTTAGAGCATCTTCAATGGTTTTGTCCATTGGAGTTTATGTGGTACATGAAATATAAGTTTTTGTTTATATGTTAAATGTCTATTTAATAAATACTGAATTTTTAAAATAAGTCTCTCTGTTGAGAATAAATATAAGGATGATTGGTAATATTCTAAATGATTTATTTTTATTTTATTTTATCATATTTATTTTTTAATTTCTGGAATTTATTTTTGGTTTATGAATAATGAGGCAACATTGTCTTTGCCATTGCTTGTTGATGAACTCTTCGCAACCATGTCCATGTCTTGCATAACCTTGCCCTTCTTTATCTTCTCCGTCTTCCTTCTCTCAAACCCACCATCATCTTCTGCCCAGCAACAACAGTAGCAACAGAATAATCAATCATTATCTTCCTTGGAATTGAAAAGCTATATTATTTGTCTCAAGTTCAACAATTAAAAAAAAAACATCTTAAAATGTGCTTGCCGAGCTATATCAATTTCACCTTTGAAGATCAATTTACTTAGGTTTCTGTGGTTAATTTTTTCTGTTATTTTACATATAGCTGAGAACAGTCTCGTTTGGTGGTCTGATCCTGATCTTCAGTTTCTTTATCAACCCGCACACATAAACATTCATTAAAAAAAAAAAAAAAAGAACAAATACAAATACAAATACAAATACAAAAAATGCAGAAAGGGGAAAATGGTGCAGAACAATCAACAACGGCCTCTTCGGAAATGACAATGTCCTAGGGTTTGGGGGATTTTTTTATGGAATTGAGAAGGGTAGAGAGAGAAAACGAAGAGGGAGCACATAGAGAGAACGGGGAGAGAGAGAGAGAGAGAGAGAGAGAGAGGGGGTGAACAAGGGAGAATAATAAAAATCATAATTAAATAAACTGCTGACTTAGCAAATCTAACAGATTCTCCACAAATACTAGATCACATAAAATTTCTATTTTGATTTTTGTCGCATCAAATTTAGAGAGGCTTTGGATAGAACAATTTAAGGGAGTTTTTTTTTTTTAAAGTCTTTTCAATTTATCTGCTGTGTCAATATTATTTCAGCAATGGACAAGTCATTTAAGATGTTCTTAGTCTGCAGCAGAAGTAAGGTCCTCTTTTATTCTGGTGTTTTATTTGTTACAATGAATTGGCATTTTTGGCCAAGATACAGAGGACTATGCACTATGAATAAGGTTTCGATTAAGTTTGCAATTTTGAGTGAGAAAAAGTTTATAAAATCAATTGATAATAAATCCATTGATATCTCAGCCCAAGAGTCTACATCAAAGGGGTCTCAGTTAATTTTCTGTCATCTACATGAATCATGGTGAATATGATTCTCTAAATGATAAAAGAATCACAAAATACTGGTACTTCAAATAAGAACCAAAAATAAAAATAAAACAGAAGAACAGAAGATAAATATAATTTTGTTGGTGGCAGAGTAACCCAAAATTTGAAATCTTAACTTTAATTTTTATTACTTTCTTTTTAGATGTTTTATTCGCACTACAAAAATTAATAGTCACACTACATTCTATACAAATGCAGATTTTTATTTTTATTTTTTGAATTACACACATTCGGATTTAATTCAGGTTTTACTTTCTACACTAATAAAACATATTAAATTTACCTTTAAAATTACATATATTAAATTATTTTTACCCTCAATTTTTATTAAATCCGTGGATTCTTTTCAAAGATCCTAATTTTCATTAAAAACAATCGTCCCCCATTGAAACTGGTCAACTTTGTTCAACAGCCATGTTCAACTTCAACCTTTTGCGCTTAATTCCCAGACAACTCTCCGCACATGCTCATATTCAACAGTACATGGATTAAAATGAATCATTTAATTATTATATTTCTATTGGGTCTATAGAAACTAGACTACTCTATATGTTTTGGTATAACTAAACAGCTTTAATATATTTGCGATATGTAAACTAAACGATTACTATCATTGAATTTATATTCGGTTTGTAGAAAACCGAATTCAATTGTCTTCTCATATGCATAACCCTGTCAAACTCAAACTACCAACTACGCATGCCAAAAGATTTAATCTATTATTGAATTTTTGTTCGATATATATTCAGAAAAATACAATTCTCTAGCAAGCTGTGTAGATACAGCATGAGCATGAGAAAGAGTTAGAAAAGACTGGCCAAGAATTGCAGCGAATGAAGCATGTGGTGTCTCATTACCAAGAGCAGTAGAGAACGTTGGAGGTAGATCTTATGAACCCAATAACTTTTTTTTTATTGGTTTATATGGTTTTACGGTTTAATGGATCTTTTGGACACTTCTTGCTGTAAAATTTTGAGTTTCTTAGCAGTAGCTTCCAACTCTTAAGATTGACCTCCTCAAGTGCCTGATGAATTCGAGTTTGCAACTTTGTCTTATGTTGTAGGGCTAATCAAAATTTGATTCAATTAACGGAATTAGACTAGAATGACTATTTGACATGGAATTTAGAGATTTTTCTATCCATGCATACCTCACTCAATCATTAAATTTCCATGCTCAACATTTTTTATTTAGCTATTCATGTTTATCAAGTCACCATCCCATACCCATTATGTCAATTATATTTTTATTTTAATGTTGTTACATACAATTTGTCAAATTTTTAAGAAAAATAACTACTATTTTTCTACCATTTATGGTGAACTTGTTTATTCTCCTTCACGTTTTATATTTTTTTGTTGATTTTCTTTCAATTTTGTTTGTATTGCAAATTTTAAAATACTACCCGGTTAACAATATCAAACTTTAAAAAAAATTTAGACTCTATTTTCAAGCTTTCTGGAAGTTTTTAAACACAACTCCGCACTAAGATAATTTGATTTTTTTGTTATAATAATGTTATTAAAGTGTATATTAATGTGTTTAAATGGATGTGTGCTTTTTAAAATTTATTGAAAAAAAAAAAAAAAAAAAAAAAACTAAATATTCGAAAGTTGAAGATGACAGTAGCTGGCTCACCCAAGCATTGAAAGATGTGTGCAAATGTTGGACGGGATCATATCGTCCAATATAAAAGAAGTGTATGCATATTCTGAGAGATATGCACAACACCCTACTTTATGCCACATCGTCTAACATAAAAACAGTGTGGGCAAATTCAGGTGTGCACGGCTCAAAGAGCGATCTTAGTCTGGTTGGGCAATGTAAGGCGTGGAAATGAGTTTCTTCTTCGGGTGGTAATTTTCTTCGTTGCCGTCATTTGGTTTTATCTATGAAAGTGAACTAGTTAATCAGTACTATTTTTACGATGGAGAGAGAGAAAGCGGATCATAAATAATGGAAGAAATGGAAGGAGGAATGAGAAGAAATTGAAAAATACTTTAATTTAAAAATAAATTAAAGTGGGCAATGTATGTATTGAAGTGATGGAGTGGAAATAATAACTAAAAAAAATGGATATAAATAATTAAAATAATAATGAAGTGAACATCTGTATATAAATTAAATAAAATTTAAAATAATCCAGTTCATAAAAACAAATGGACTTTACAGTGCACCCGAAGCATTAGCAAAGCAACTCCATTAGCTTCATAATGTGTTTGTGCAGTATCATTTTATGATTGTATCAAATTTTTTTTATCTGAATTCAACCTATTAAGTATTTGTGTTGAACAGTATTCGTGCTATGTCGTTCTGTATTCATGTCGTGTTTAATTTATGTCTACTAGACTTAAATATATTTGTTTTATTTTTAACTTAAATTAATACATATTCAAATGATATACTAAACATCTTAAAAAAATATATTAGCATATCAAAATTCAACATAATTAATAGCTGTGAATTTAAAATATATAAAATATAATAAATTAAAGCTATATTAAATATTTATCATGTTTAAAAAAAAAATATGTATTACAATTGTCAATTTAAAAATATTAAAAACATTAAAAATCAAACTAAAATTGTATATCCAATATAAATAATAAAAAATAAAATCTAAAATAAAATATCAATATATAAATATGTACGAAAATTGTAACTTTTTAATAAAATGAAATATAATTTTTATAATTTTTTTATAAAAAATAATATAAAAATTTAATTTTAAAATAATAATTAAAATAATATTTTTTTTATGATATATCGTATCAACAACACTATATTAATCTGATTCAATTTTATAAATTTAAATTTATAAATTATAATATCATAGTACTATATTATCGTAATATATAATATTTTATCAGATCTAAACTCCATGCATAAACGCTTTCACCCTTACGTTTTCTAATGATTTATATGAGTTGACTCTTGACCGTGGATGTTTTCTAATGTTCTAGAGGTCCCAGGGCTGGCCCAACTTTATTCGTGGCCATAGCCCCATATAGGCGAAAAAAAAACCTTTTAATTAGACAACAATTTTTACATGAATAACATTAATCATTTTATAAACTATATTTTATTTAGATTTATTTATTTCTTTTTTGCTTTGCATTGAATAAAAAGATGATGTTTGACTTGAATAAATTTATACTTTCTTTGTTCAAATAAATGTCTGATATAATCATTTTATATGAAGTCACTTCAATAATTATTTATTTTATGATAATTTATATTTTCTTACATACCAACTCAAAATCCGACCCATTGGGGTTGAACAAATTACTCCGAACCCAAAATGAATACTTGGTTTTTCAGTGGGTTAGACTCAATTGGGTCCGTTTTGCTGAGTTGGATTGCGCATATTATTTTTTGTACACGCCCCGTTGCCATGATTTTATTCTTGTTTAGCCCGTAATATAATATTATTTTATTTTAAAAAAAATAATAAAAATAAAAATAAAAAATAACTATTTTATAAATGAAGGGATCTAATTAAATATGTGTGAGACAAAAGAAATAGAACAAAAGTTATTCATCTATTACTACTAATGACTATCGTTGATGTAATCTATTAATTATTTAGAATTAAAGATTAATTTCAACTGCAATTTTAAAATTTCGTTTAAATTAAATTAATTTTTAAAATTTTTGACAATATATATGCAGTTTTTGTTAGTATGAATAATTATCATTATATTTTTGATTTGAAGTATATTTTTTTTAATAATAGTTTGATAAAGATATAATGGTAATTATACATTTCAGTAGAGACTGCAGATGTATTGTTAAAAATCATTTATGTGATTTTATTCTTGTTTAGCCAATAATATAATGTCATTTAATTTAAAATAGAATAACAATTTTTTTTGAACAAATAAGGAATAACTGTTTTATAGATGAAGTGATATTCTATTACTGATATGATCAAATATGTGTGAGACAAAAAAATAGAACAAAAATTATCCATCTACTACTACTACTAATGACCACAATCCATGTAATCTATAATTATTTAGAATTAAAGATTAATTTCAACTGCAATATTTGAGATTTAGTTTAAATTAAATTTAGCTTTTAAATTTCTGACAATATATCTATAATCTCTGATAGCATATGTAATTATCATGATACATTTAATTTGAAGTATATTTTTTTTTCAATAATAGTTGGATAATAATATAATGATAACTGTACATGTTAGTAGAGACTGCAAATATATTACTAAAAATTTAAAAAATTAAATTTGATTTAAACTAAATTTTAAATGTGCAATTAAAATCAATCATAAAATTAAAAATCTCGTTTTTTGATAGAGAACGACTAGATAAGTTTTATAGTACATTTGTTTTTAAAAAGTAAAAACAAGCTCGGATCAGAGTCAAGTCAAGAATAGGGCACGACGAATATTGAAGGTTGCTTCAAAAAGTAAGTGATCTTGAGATGAGAAAAAATATTTCAGTGGGACGTGTCTATTTGAATTCTCTTTCAAAAACTAATAAGATCCACTATATAGATTTTACAAACTAATAAGATCCACTATATAGATTTTACACGTAATATAAGTGGGAGGCTATATGCCAGTTTTATTAAAATTTTTGTATGAAATCAGAGAGGCAAGGAAAAAATTAGATAAAAATATAATTTTTTAAATTATAAAATACTAATTATACAAATTAATTATAAAAATTTATATTAATAAATTTAATTTTAAAAAAATATTAAAATGTATTTAGACAAAATAATTTAAAATATTTGATTAACAGCAACAAACATTTTTCATCAAAAAGTTTGTAATAAATATACGTGCGGGCTGGGATGCAGCCTTCCGGATCTAACGGTAGAGGTTGCCATAATGGGGCACGCCAGTGGGTCTCACTTTTAGATCTGTCGGTTTTACTAGATGTGATCTCCACGCGCTGTAGATTTTTTTTTATTTTATTGTATCCGTTTTTTTTCGAATTTGTAATGTTAGAAGATATTATTTATCATTTTGACCGTAGAACTAGAAGGTTGGGACCATGCGCTATAGGTTAAGTACATCTTCTTTCTTTCCCCTCTAATGAAGTGCAAATTGATGGGTTATTTATATTTTTTTTCTTTTATTCATTGGACTTCTTTTCATAAAAAAAAGGAAAAAGATTATGAAAACAACAACAGTGGTCTATATATATTCACATTTGTTATTTTTTAGTGAATTGTTATTTCTTTTTAGCACAACAGGACTGAATTCATATATTTGATTAAAGTACTTAGAGCAACATAATGTCCTTAAAAAAACTGAAAAAAATGTTATAGATACTCGTCTCGTCGTCCCCACCGATCATAAGAATTTAGATAAAAGAGTATTAAGGTCAACTCAAATATTTGATCAACTCAACGTTCCAATTTTTTCCTTTGTGATTTCTGACTTTTATGACCAATTTGATATTCCTTAATTTTAAGATGAAAAAATAAAAAGGAAATTTACTTTGATATTCTTCGATCTTTAAACACGTAAAACAAATTATTGAGAGCCTGCGGTGTTCTTAAAGGTCATGTGTCTCCCATTTTGGTCACTGAGCGAGCTTTAATTGAAGTAGAGGCTGACGTCAGCGACACGATAAAAGATCATGCTATTTGGATAATCACGTTGCGGAAAAAAACTATACTCCTCTCGGAGCACTCACTCCATACTCCTCCAACTCTAAAGCTCCGTTTGATAGACTGAATATAAATAAAAAAAGATTCGATTGTTATTCTGTATTTTTTTTTTTTCAATATTCAGTGCTTCAATGGAAAAAGATTATAAATTCAGGCAAGCCATAATCAATCAGATATATAATTCCATCTTACAATCGATTGATTTTTATTTTTTTTAGATCGTTCTTCGTATTGTATTTTTTAATGAACAAATTCTTTTTCTTCCTTTTTTATATATTTTTAATTTAGTATTTTTAAATATATTTTATTACAAATGTTTTTCAACGCACATTAATTTTATCTTATTTTTTATTCTTTTTATTTAAAAAATTCAATTCAATACTGCTATATTCAGACCGATTAACTCAATTATACCAGTTATGTCCGAATTCAATCTCAAACACTGCCTAAATCTCATATGTCAAAATTAATTCGCATCATATATCATTAAAAGGTGCTGGAATAAAACTCTCACATTTTTAGAACGAGAAAAATTTCACAACAAACATAAAAAACTCAGAAACAAAATTTCATAACTTTTCTCACCTTCATATCTGAAGAAACTACTATCATCATCTTCCTTAAGCTTCTTTCTTTTTCCTGGTCTGCAAACTCGCTTGCATTTTTTTATTCTTTTTTTTTTTATTCAAATCGGATCTCTCTTTCTCTAACATGGGTTTCTAAGACAAATCAACTTGGAACCACCCTCTCCAAAGAGAAATATATGTATAAATGAAAATCAACTACTCAAAAATTAAAAAACCAAATTAATATAAGAAACCGCAGTCAACAGGTAAGCTTAGAAGCAATAAATTTGAGAAATATTAGTTTTTCCCAAAAAAAAAAAAAAAAAAAAAACGATGCAGTTTACTTTTTCAACCTTTTGCAGATAGAGGAGGAAGAAGACAGAAACAATTGAAGAGTGGATGTGGAGGAGGGGAGAGACCGTGTGGAAACGGAATTTTAACGTCTTTTCCAGCGATTTTTAATAATAAGAAATGGACTAATTTTGTCAGATGGCATTTAAAAAGTGGAGGAGAACCGAGGGACTGAGTGGTCCGAGAGTACTAGAGGTCTTTCGGTGCCAGTAGCGGGATTCGACTATCAGCTTTAATTGATTTACATAATAAATGTTATTTGGATCTCTCTAGCATTTACGAATCGGCAAACGTTTGTCGTCTGTTAATTTAATTATCTCTGATTCCTTTTAAAAAACAACAAATCCATAATAATTGTCATTTATTCCCATGTGGGACAGAGATATGTGTAATAATCTCATCAATTCATTAATCACGATTGTCCTCTTTACCTGTTGACGTGGCCAAGAATTCTTCAAAACGGATCTCATCTTCACTGCCTCTCAAAATATCGACCTAGCTAGCGGTTTACATCGTCCAAAAAACTTTATATCATTTTGATAAAACAATAATTTATTTTTTACATTTATTTCTAATACAAAATGTATATTTTTATTCTTCATATCTTGAAAAAAAGAAGAAGGTGGGCTTTTTTTTTAATAAAAAATATCTTCTGATAGATCATATGAAACACTTGCAGGGCATAATAAAATTTAAATTTAAATTTTTGAACTCGTAAATGTTGAACCAGTTTTCTACTAATAAATATAAATGACAATTTAATCATCTCAATTTGATATCTGCATAATTTTTAAATCTAATAGGATGAATTTTTCTCGTTTAACTGGATTAGCGAGGCAACAAAAAATGTTGACCCCAAGAAGACTGACAGAATGCAGATACTCACCAGTGGAATAGAGCAAAGGTCTTCGTGGTCTCCACCACCAGAGGGATAGTTCAAAAGGAATACAGATGCGGCTTTTATTTATGGTAAAGCAGCGATTGGCATGATAATGAGGGACCACAGGGGAAGACATCAGTTTTCTACAGTGAAGGCGATAGCAAGTGACTCGGCTAAAGGGGCAGAATTTTGTGCTATAGAATGGACTGCGGAATTAGCCACGTTGAAAGGGTGGCAACAGGTGGAATGGTCTTCTGATGCTTTAAATGTAGTAAAGGAGATCAACTCGCCCCAGGATCCAACCGGATGGGATACTACGTACACTTCGCTGATGATTCGTAACAAGTTTAGTTTTTTTCCAAACTAGCATTTGTCCTGGAACAGTAGGGAAAAGAACAGGGTAGCTAGCTTTTTGGTTAAATTTGCTTTGGAAAACAATTTTAATTTTATGTCTGATGATAGCAGTTGAGCCCCTCCCTTTATCATCTCAAAACTTCTGAATAAAGAGATGAAGGGAGTGTAGGCTCTGCGTGTATCCTCTTTTAGAAGCTTTTTGTTGCTTCAATGCATTTATATTCACCCAAAAAACAAATAAAACTGGGCGGGGCGGGGACAGATTACTTGGTCGGGACAGATTACTTGGTCCTTGCTCTAATATATTTATTATTTTTAAATATACGTTATTTTATGACAGTATCCGTTTCGGAAATCCATCTAGATTATTCGGAGAGGCTCTGCCAGAGAAAGATTCCATCAGAACCTTTCGGAGTAGCCGACAGAATCTTCATATGAAAAGGGTTTAATAAACAAGAAAACAATAAATAAATAAAGTATAAATTATAAAATAAAGTATGTCATGCAATAGTAATAAGAATTTCATACCGAACCAATACAGCAGGTTTGAAGCCAGTGGGAAGTCAGAGCCACTAAAAAAATATATGGACAAATAATTAATACAACAATGAAGGTAAACAGAAACAAGAACCAGAATCCATTACATAAGATGAAACAGTAGCAAAAGCAACAAGTGGAAGCGATATGCGGATGCGATGCCGATGGTAGCTCACGAGGACCTGCAGTTAGGACCTAGGAAACGAAGTTAAAAACACAAAACATGAGATATAAAATCTCTGTGAGTGCTCCTATGTAACTACAAAATACAAGTTCAACAGTTAAAATTTTTTACACTCAAACCTCACGTCACTCAGTTGAAAGGTTTTCCGTTTTCAAAACAATTTCGTAAAAACCCTTAGAGTTCTCAGAAAGATCAATAAATCAAATACAATACAATTTCAAGGGCAAAAATGTAATTTAACAAAATCATAAAATCACGTATTAAAATTTCAGAACCACAATGAACATAAATATTTAAAAATAATTGTCAAATCCATTTTATAAAATACTAGCAAATGGGTCTCAACCCAAAAACACCAAAACCATAAGGCAAAATCCATAAATACAAAATCATAACTGCAACCGTGAATCGAAAATCATATACATCCAAAATCATATAAATCCAAATCATATAAATCTAACCCAGTACCATGTCACAGTATCGTTGCCGTGTGACCCTCAGCTTCCTGACGGTGTCACAAGCGGGGAGAGGGGGGTATACTCATCACAACGAACCGGCGTCCCAAATCCGTCATGGCATGATCCTCATCATCTCTCTCCCGACACGTGTCCACAGCAGAGGATGACATAATAATAATATAGCGCACACAATAATCCATACATCTCAATCATCATACAATACTGTGTGGTATTACTCAAAATTATGATACATTTCAAAAATCATTTCCGAGATCATCGATCATCGGATTTCATAAAATTTCTCAAATTCCTTTACCTTTAAAAGTATCGCAGTAAATTTAATAATTTTCCAAAATCTTTTATTTTAGAAAATTTTTTCAAAACAATCAAATCTTCAGTTATTAGAAAACTTGCCCCAAAACGATTTAGAAAAATAATTGCACTCACTGGTCTGACGCGTGTTCCTGCTGGATCTTCGGTCCAGCCCCTGAACGTGCACGAACACCTAAAAACAAATTATCAAAAAAAATCTTTAAATTACCGAAAATTAACTGAAGGCTCAAAGGAGTTCTCTGAGTCTTTAAAAAACAAGATTAAAACACTAAATACCAAAATTTCCCTTCAATTTCAGTAATTACCAAATTGCCCATAACGACAAAATCTCCAATTTTTTTTCAAATTTCCTCGTTTCACGTCCTTTTTCTACAAACTATACACCGAAACGAAATTAGAGACGCAAGGAACAAGAATTTGCCGTCAATTCAAAATTTCCTCGCAGCAATTAATCGGAATCGGTCCAGGAAGATCGGATCTCGGCCGAACTTGTGCATTTCTGAATCCGATTGAAATTGGACCAAATCGAAGGTACGACAAGCTTGCCCACGACCCCTAGAACGAGTTGGAACGGGAGGTGAGCACTCACTCGCCGGAAGGGGAGGAGATCGGCGGCAGCGTGTGAAGGAGAACGGTGGCGGCTGTGGGTGGCGCGTACGGGGCGTCGGAGGATCTTCGGAGCTCAGAAAGGTGCAGATCTGGTCGTCAGTGCAGTCTGAACCTCGTGGTGGTGTCTGTGTTGTGCCACTCGCCGGCAATCGGAGTAGATCAGGGTGGGAATGTGGCTGTCAATGGTGGTTTTCCAGCAACTTCGAGGCTGTCTTCCGACGTGATACGGCAGTCTCCGGGGTGAATCTTGGTACCAAAATGTAGATCGTTGCACCATCTTTCCAATGGTACCAAGCACGCTCCCTAACTCCACCAGAACAGTGAGATCTGGCCAGCTAAAGGTGGTGTAGCGACAGTGCACAGGCTGCACGATCTCTTGGTTTCGCTGGAATTTCTGGTGATCTAGGTGGTTTCACGGTGAACCACCGGTATGGGGAGGAAGAGGAGGTCGCCGGCTTCGATCCAGGGGTGGTTGTCGGCCAGCTCCGGCCAAGATGTGGTGGCTGCCGGTGTGGGAAGGAGGGGGCGCGGTGAAGGTGGGGTGGGGGGGNGGGGGTAGCCTTCGGGTTTGGTTACAAAATTTCTAGAATCTGGCCATTTTTTTTAAAGAGGAAGACAGGGCAAAATATTTAATTCTCACCTATAAATATCAGCCCTTGCCAAATTACCAAAAAGCCCCTCACACTAAAACGACCATAACTTTCCGGTCTTAACTCTGAATCAAGCGTACTACTAGTCTACGGACTCGTATCGACTAGCTCTACGCAGCTGTACCAAAGTCAAAGCCAAAACATAACCGCACAAAAAGTCAAACTGGTCAACTTGAATTTTTTTTTTCAATTTTCCTCAAAACGGGATGTTACATTTTATATATCATTTATAAATACTTTTAATTTATCTTTACAAAAAAACTAAAAATATATTCATTTCTCTCTGAACCAAAATCTAAATCTTTAGCCGTAATTCTTCTTGCTCACCTAAAACTCCGTCTCCACCATTTGCAAAAAAATTTGTCTTTATACATCAACTCGACAGCTCAGACTCTAGAAAAAATTTAATTTTATTCTTCTACTCCAAGCCCCATTTTCCTCAAGAACCAAATAGAAGAAGGGTAAATCTTAAAGTATCTTTGTACTGAGACATGCACTTTGGCATGAGACCAAAACTCTCTCTCTTTCTCTCGCGCAGCCTGACACCTCTGACACTAGCATCTTCTTATTCTGAAGCCTCTTCATGAGCTTTCTTGGTTCTTCCTTTCTTTTCATGAGCATTGTTTTTTCTGGGGTCAGGTTAAACTTTTATAAGAGTTGGTATTTTTGGGATTTATGGGTGTTGATAATTGCTTTTGTAATGGGCTAGCTATTGATTATGTTGTTAATACTTTTTTTTTCCTGGTTTTTCATATGATTAAGGTAGTATGTTGATTTTTGTTCAAGCTAGAAACAACCAAAACTTAAAAAAGTGAGGCCCAAATCAATGACCTTCCCTAGTCTAGCAAAGCCCAAAGACTTTGAGACAGAGTGCTTTGGGTCTTAACTTGTTCCTTTTCTTCTAGTTGAAAGAAAATGAATGGTTTATTTGAAGCGAACATTGTTTTTCACTTTGCTCTGCTCTCGTCCTCCTCTAAAGGCTTGATATGATATTTATAGAGGATTTGCTACCTGCTGACGACACCTATATCTTGGGTGCATTAAATGGTCTATTGCTTTATTAAATGCTTGCGGCACAGGTGTTTGAAGCATGCAAAATGCATTAAATGAGGTGGCGTGCATGCGTGTAACTGATTCATGCACAAATTGAGATGGCTACATACATTTCTGTCAAAAGCCTCGTTGACATGGTGGCTACTCAGGCACAAGTCCGCTGAAAGAACCAACTTCTTCTTGGCTGGTCGAAGACAAAGGGAATTGTGGCAGGATGGTTGGCGTGTCATTCGATTTGGGCCAAACTAGGTGGGCCCATTAACCGGTTCGTGTTATCTCATTCACTTTCAGGCCCAAAAGCATTGTGGGACTAGAACGAGGTTATAAACTGCGATTTTACCCATACAATTTTGTGATAATTATGGCTGTTGCAATGGATCTAAAACACAAAAATAGTCCAAATGTTTTTTGATTGTGCATGGTTGTATTTACAATTATTTTTGCAAGTATACAAATCGCACTAAGTAATAAAGTAGATATTACATTAACAATATTGGAATATCGAACCCACATCAATTAGTTCGTAATTACTAGAAAACTTAGTTTTGATTGATATTTAAGCGACCAATGTTAATTAAAAAGAAAAATTGCAATAAAAATAAAGTGCTGAAAATTAAAAATCAATAAAATAAAAGTGGAGTAAATTATATTATTTGAAAGTAAATTGCATATAAATTAAAATTGCAAGTAAAGTGTATAAAATTAAAATTGCAATGAAATAAAAGACAAATGATTTAAAATTGCAAGGAATTTAAATGACAAGAAAAGTAAATTGTAAGAAATTAAATTGCATGAAATTAAAAAGATAAGATCATGTGTTTAACAACACTAGAAAGTTTGCAACATAAGGATCAATGGTGGTTTATGCTAAATCTCATGAAAAAGAAAATAGTACAAGATAAACTATTATTATATTAAAAATCACGGTTCTTACATATTAATCAATGTCCCAAAATACATTAAATATGATGAAAACAATTAAAAACTAAAGAAAACTCTCCTGGTGCTTAAGCTGTTGAAATGTTGCAAAGATGATAAGGGTTTAGTGTAGGGGATTAAAAGAGGCTAAATAGATGAAGATGAAGATAAAAACACAAGAAAAGCTTTATCCAAAGGTGTGGTAATGGTGATGGAGGCTAGAATTGGTGATGGCTACGGTATTTTTTGAGTTATGGAGAAGAAAATAAACAAAAATCTAAAGCAAAGTGAGAGAGGATGTGCGGCAATGAATGGGAGAGAAGGGAGAAGAGTGTTGTCTCCAAGACTTTGAGAAAAGCCAAAGAATGCATTTCTCATGAGGTGGTCGACCATATGGTATAAATAGGGGAATTAGAGCTTGATCAATTATGGAAAGTAAGTTGAGACAAAGGAGAGAGAATGGGTATAAGGGTAAACTTGGAGTTCCTTTTTGGTATTTTTCTTGCTTTGGCCAAAATTAGATGAGAGATTAGAGAAAATTGATTTCAATTTACCGTTAATGAAAATGTGGCCAAATTTGAAAACTTTCATGCATGAATGGATTTGCTTGATGATCAAGGAAGATGTACGTAAGCTCTTTCGAGTCCACATGCATGCCCAACTGAATTAAACTATGCATGGTGCATGATAATTATTTCTCTTCATTTGTTTCTATATTTAGCTTGACTTTGGCCATTTATGGTAACTTTAAAGAAGTACTACATGTGCATTGATGTCGTAGCACACCACTTTTCTTATTTGAATATTTGATGATGTGGTACTTGATGACTTGACATGAAGTGCCTTGGCTTGACTAATTTTGAGGTGCATAATCTATTTCTACCCTTAGAAATACTTGAAAAATCATTTTTGGTGGCCTTCGAGAATCTATATAAAGAAAGTTCTAAATATAGAAAGTTTCGACCTAAAATTTCAAAAATACAAAAAATTCACCATTTAACGTAATTTCACTCATTTTTCACATTCTAAGGCAAACCAAAATCCAAAACCAAACGCGCATTAAATATCATACATTTGCAGATTTCGACCCCTTAACCATTCAAAAGTAGGGAGGCTTTGATTATCTACTATTCATAAAAATAATTTGTCTCTCACGAATATTACTAGCCCAAAGATACTTCCACCATTCACAAATAGGATCAGTCATAGGGTAAAATAGGTTGTACACAAACTTAAGTATAAATCGCCACGAAGATGAAGGAGTTCAGACAAAGTGATCTTTTGACCAACCACTATTCCAAAATATTTTTCGAATGTTATAAACTGAGTTATCATCAAAGAGCTCGTTCAGCAGAGAGCACTTCCATCTTCCCTCCCTATTAAAAAGATCACTCACCATACTATATATGTTTAGGTATTCTAAGGATCTTGGACCCAATACAAAATTTAGAATGTATGAGACTCGAAGATCTTCTTAATAATTCACAGAATCCCCTTGCCCCATCATATAACAAATACCTTTAGCAAGTAAGGATCGAATGCTCAAAAAACCGCTCAAAAATCATGATCTAGATTTTTTCCTCCCACACCTAAAAAAGAATGAGGGAAATATTTCACCTTCAAAGCCGTCACCTACATTGTCTCATCATCAACAGCTAAAATTCAGCCCAGCTTACAGAGAAGTGCTTTATTAATATCTTATGTCCTTCTCATTCCCAAACTTCACAAGGTTTGGGACTACAAATCTTACTCTAAGAAATAGTTCTTTTAGTATTCCTACATGTCCGAAGAAGTATCCTTGCCATTTTATCAACTTCATTACACAAGTGGAAGGGGAGTTTACAAGCCTACATCATATAAGAAGGGATAACATCAATGATAAATTTGACTAGAAAACTTCAATTTATCTGTAAAATGAGCTCAGCATTCCATCCCTTGATTTTCACCTCCACCATTTCCTTGAGATCTTCGAAAGTCTTTAACTTATTTCTCCCCACAAAGAGTGGGTTCTCCAAGTATTTAGCACTCAAAGAAACTCTTTCATATTAAGGATCTATTTGACTATAGCCTTAGTATTACCATGCTTGTTTTTGGAGAAAAAAACATTATGATTTGTCAAAATTAATCTTCTGACTGAGCCATTTGCAAAACTAAGTCAAACAGTATGCAACCTCCATTAGGTTTCCTTGGTTAGCTGTAAAAAAAATTAGAATATTGTCTACAAAAGATGAACAAAATAGAGATAAAAGATCTCCTTGCCTAATACATCTTTCCATTCTGAATCTTCCACAGATCTCCCATTCAACAGAAGATACATCGAATCCACTGCAAAATGTTGGTCGATTAACCCCACAGCCCTGGTTGAGAACCCAACACTACACAAAATTCGATTCAAAACACTCCAATCAACATGGTCATATGCTCTATTCATGTTTATTTTAATACCTACAAGACCCTTATCATATTCCTCTTTCTAAAATTATGTACGATCTCATTCACCAGGATAGAGTTTTCCACAATCCATCTCTTTGAAACAAAAGCAGCTTGATTTGGGGATATAAGCTTGTCATACAACAGTTTAATTCTACTTGAAAGGATTTTGGAGATAACTTTGTAAACCGTATTACACAAATTTATAGGATGAATGAGGTTAAAAGTAGCAACCATAGAAGCATCATTAATAGTCCTCGAAATCATATAGGATAAAAAGGCATCACGAACAACTCTACTAACAGCAGGTCCAATCATACTCCAATGTTTTTGAAAGAAAATTGCAGACTAACCATCAGACCCTGAGGACTTAACTTGATAAAAAGATTTAACCACCTCAAAAACCTCTATCTCTGAATAGCCATAATTCTGTCAATTTCCATTTTAGTGCTTTTAGATTGAATTAAGGTACCCAAAAAAAGCACCTCACCACATCGTATTCTTTGAATAGATTGGCAAATTGGTTCAACAAATTATCCCTAATTTCCTTCCCAATTTGCATCCAATTACCATCATCATCTTTCAAGGCAAGAATAAAGATATGTCCTATGTTGACCACAGTAGCTGTATGAAAAAACTTTGGGCAATTGTTACATGCTTTCAACCACACCTCTTTAGATTTTTGTCTCCAAATTGATTCCAATCAACGCATACACTCATTCAGAGAATCATGAACTTCCTTTTCAATTCTCAAGTTAGTCTATGAGGGAATCTTACTATGATAGAGCTGTAACTGCAATTCAAACTCATTTTTCTTGAATTGGCATAGCCCAAAACCTTTTTTATTCTAAATATCTCTTTTGCCGCATTCCTAATTCAAGTTAGGAGAGTAATGTTCTCTTCATGCGACAAACCAACATTCCATGCTTCACTAACAACCACCTCTCAAAAGGGATCCCGAGTCCAATCTACCAAGAAACGAAAAGGCTTAGGCATTGACGGGTAATCCAAAAACAGACACAGAAAGATAAAAAATATAAAGGACTCTTCAATCTAGAATTGCTAATACTTTGTCTGGTCTTTCACAGATATTTGCGTATTTCCTTTTTTTATTACACCAAGTGAAAAAGTTCCTTGTGTAACCAAAATCCATAGCAATACCTTTATTCATAAAATTTGTTTGGCCGACACAGGTCTGCTCCCTAGTTCTTGATCAGTGGCATCATTTAAGTTACCCAAATAGGCCTATGATTCTCTTACTGCATGGACAACCTCCAAAAGTTCCTATGGGAACTCCATTCTTAAAGCCTTTTTTGCTGGACAATAGCAAAACCACAAACTCCGCTTATCGCCTTGGTTGCTTACAGTGTTGACTCCAACAATCCATTTGGAAATATAAATTTATTTCCAATTTGTCTCATCCATCCAGAATAAAGGCAATACCATCACTACCATTCCCTTTTTCAACAAAGAAATACTAATCAAAAAGCAAAAAATTCCTTATACGATGTAATTTCCGTAAGTTGTTCTTTGTTTCCATAAATAAAATGCCCAATGAGGAGATGCTTTTCACTAGGCCACACATGCCACGAACTAACGAGGTTCTCCCAAACCCACGACAATTCGAGGATAATATCTTTGTTGATGAGGTAGGGGCATGTTAATGCCCGCCTCCTTGGCCACATTATCAGAAAACATAACTCATTGAAACTATTTAAAGCTTGCTTACCTCTAGCTCTCTCTTTAATTCTTTGTCTAGAGGAAACAACAAAAAATTGAATTCAAAACCATCTTTGGTTTTGTGCTCACCAACATTTCCCCCTAAAATTCAAAGGTTACTACCAAACCTCCACTAAAGTTGCTAGCCATTGTGTTTTTCTCTAGGGCTTGCTCCACCAAAACCTTATGAACCTTAACTTTAGAAAAATGTCCACCATCAGACAACTTTCGTTTCAGACCTCTTGTAATGAAAGGTTCTCCCATTTCTTTACACCCATCAAAGCTCAATTCCTCATTTTTCTCATAGGCTCACACACTCTCAAGAATGCCTTTTTTGCTCACCATCGTGAACGCATCAACTTCCACTTGGATCCACGAGCCATGGACATCTCCACTGGTCTTTTGGTTCAAAACAATTTTTAAAGAACACCAAGCTTGACCATGACTCACAATACCACATTTTATAACAAAATTCGGTTAACCTTTCATAGCTAAATTGAATCCACGCACTACTCTTCTTCAATTTATGTAGACCCGTTGGGATTGGTTTCCTTATATCTATTTCCACATGCATCCTTATATACTCTAGCCCAACTATGTTGGTTTTTAAGGAAGATTCACACTGTAACACTTTTAAAGATACAACTCTGATCTTGATATTGTTCTCATTGGTCATGAAGCATGGAGGCAAACTTTAAATTTGGACCTAGAAAGTAGAATAATTGAAATCAATGTCCTTCATGACCATATTGGACTCCCATTTTCTAAGAAGAAGATGAGCTCTATTGATGGACCATGGTCTCTTTCTCTAGATCCTATTTTTGTCAGCCAACGACTTGAAATGAAATAGAAAACACTTGGTTCAACACTTACTACAAATTGGCTAAACCAAATCCTCTTAATTATCATAAGGACCACATTTTTGTTAATAATATTTTTGGAACAATTTTTTTTTTTGGTTAAACCAAAGCCAGTATCGAAGTACTACAATCTTCTCCTAATTTAGTTCGAGCCGAGCGGGCCTACTAACGGGTAAAGCTCTCCCAGTGCAAATATGCTCCATCCATAAGATTCGAACCCGAGACCTTGCTTAAAAGGGAATGATATCTAACCATCCATCACAACTTGCGTTGGTCTTTTTGGAACAAATTTTACCACTAGAGTTGTTTGGGTCACGCTCACAGCACTAGCCTTATATGCCTTATGTTCCAGTTCATAAAACTGAAACCTTTCATTCATTTCCTTAGATTGCCTTAGATCTTCCATATCTTTTGCCTCGGGGATAATATTAATCGCCAATCCACAACACCAACAAACCAGTTAAAAGAATACCTTACTCGCAGCTCCACATAACATCAAGAAGGTATGGACAAGGCACTCAAGTCCTACTCGAATCACCAAGATGTTAAATTTTAATAAACATATTATGCGATAACACGTGAATGCAGCTAACTATTTAATTATTCTATCCAGATCTTATATTTTTAATAGCATGTATTAACATAATGTTCACTATAGTTTGATTAGAAGTTTATGAAATTGATTTCAATTGTTATTCAACCTAAAACAATAAATGAATTGTTGAGACTGCTATAAAACTAACACTTTTAACTTTCTGCTCTTTGCTATTAGGTAAAATTAATACGCTGTTTAAAATAATAGCCTTCATTTCATATTTATAACTCACTCAAAATAAATAATATAATTATAATAATAATAGTAATATATTTAAAAACAAAGATGTGATCAACTCCTAATTATACTGAAGAGAGACATTAAGTTTTTTTGATCAATTAGACCTACCAAAGATTAAAAAAAAAAAAATTCAATAGGCTTCATTGTATAGTTAATTAAATTACGTATCAATATTCAATTTACATCATTATTCTAATTTTTTTTAGATTGGAAGATATAATAATCAATTATATATTAATATTCTCTCACAGTACAGTGTAATAGGCATATTGGACGTATCGCATGAAGGGATTTGGGTCAGGTTCAGACTTAATAACTGAATTTCCAGGGATCCAATTGAGTTTTGGAATTGAAAATAATATTTAAAAAAGATTAAAGAATAAATTTCTAAATTCATATAAGAAAAAGTCTATACGGCGCCATAGTAAAAGAGTCTAACGCGTTAGCTTATGTGAGATTGGTTCCTTAGCTTTAGAAAGTAAGAAACACAGCGAAGCAAAAAATAATGACGCCAGACGGCTGCCACGTAAGAGAATGGTCAGATAAAATTATAGGCCGACTAGCCGAGGAAATTAAGCAACAAAAAGCGTGTCATGGAGTGGCATCTTCGTAATTTAAGAAAAAGGAAGAGGCCATTTTCGTAAATGGAGAAGATTGCCATATATGGAAAATAGAGCATACATATCCATGGCATACGAGAATCCCAATCGTGCTGTCATCTTGCTGTAAGTTTCATATACATACACATATACTTACATGTATGATATATACATCCACTTTTCCTCTTCCTTTTTCTTAGCTCACGCAGAACAGAAAAAAAGCTTATCTATATATATATAGCTAATTTTGCTTGCCAGATTTTGGTTGTGTTTTTCTTCTACTACGATAATCTAAAGCTTCAGAACTTTTTCGTTCAAGATCTGCAAACAGTGATCGCGTGCTCTTCATCTCTAATGGAGGATCGTAAGGAGGTCTCTTTGTTCTATCTCCTTCTCTTGCTTGTGTACTTTTTCTTTTCTGGTTTGCTGTTTGGTGGCCGAGAAAAACTCGTGGAAAGTAAGAAAGTAAAGCAAAGTCTGTTAAAGTTTTGATCCTTGCGGTTTTAGTAATTTTTTTTATCGATAGCTCGAGTTGAGCAGCTATGCTGGACTATGAGTCTATGATCGCTGCAAGTTATTTTTCTTCGGTTTCAATGAATTGCTGGAGAGTAGTTTCCCTTGCAGAAAGAAAGTTTGGAATTTCGGGAATTCTAATTCTCTTTCTATATGCTTCCGTTTATTTTCCGGCGGTTTCTGCTTAACCAAACGGAGGCTGAAGTTGTTATAATTTTTGTATTTTTTTTTAAAACTAGCATCAACCTTTTGGGTAATTTTTTGTACTCGATATTTATTTATTTAACATTATTATTAACGATTTATTTCTTCTAAAAACTTTATTAATCTGTTTTTTGGTCCTGAAATTGCATAGAGTTTTTAGATCTGTTCAACTCATGTGATTGGTCATTCTCTCTCTCTCTTAGTCCGGAAAAGTTGATAGGCATCTGGTTTTAACTTTTCCGAAACATTACAGAGAAGACATAATCATTTAACTTTTCCAAAGCAGAGAAACGGTCAAATGATTCTCCTTTCTTTTTTTTTTTCTTTTTTTTGGTCACAGTCAATATTGGGCTTTTTGAATGAATTGAATAATTACATTTGGACAAACTTTCAAAGTTAGAGAATAAAATCACATATTGGGTTGGCTAACTTTTTGGCTGGAAAAAGTTTAACAGTAATTGACAATTTTCTTCAGAAAATTAGACTAACCGGAATTCAATTCGCATGAAGGAAAATAGTTGTGAAAAGCTTGAACAAGTCACTCCTAATTCTATCTTTGTTTTTTAGGTGAAGTCAGTGAATGTTTGTTAACTTAGATATTATTAATTAGTCTACTTGTTTCTCTAGTTGTATTAGTATTCTATTAATTTCTTCATAATTGCGCTACTCCTTTTACAAAGTTCAGTAGTCTGACCACTCAAGCCATAGAAGTATAACTTAGTAATAATGAATGTGTATGTATAGAGCTCGCATTGGTTTGTGATTTACTCTTCCACTTGTTTCTGTATCTCGGAATACAAGATGTGGTGTGACTTTCCCTGTATTAATACTAATACATGGGGAAGCACTTAAATACCTTTTCAAGATCATTGAGTGTATTAAAAGTTACGTTTGGGAAGTAGTTTCCATGAGCTTTTCGTTGTAATTAATGAATAGAAACTTAGGTTATTATTTTTTTATTTGAAGGTGTGGAGATTCAAACTCAGGATTTTTATTTATTAAATGCAGAAGAACGAGCCATGGCTATCAGTGCCACAGTTCGGGGACTGGGACCAGAAGGGTCAAGTGCCAGACTACTCTCTTGATTTCTCGAAAATCAGGGAAATGAGGAAGCAAAACAAGAGGGATGTATCCAGAGCAAGTCTTGGAAATGAAGAAGAGCTCATTTCCTCAAATACAACCACTGCAAACAGTACCGCCCGCACTGATCACCACCCAGATTACCATCAGAACCAACACTCTCCATCTGTGAGAATTCTCTACCTTTGCTTTGGTTCTGCTTGTTTTTGGTGAATAATTCTATATGCTTTTTTTGTATGTCGAATACATACAAAATTGTCTAGTTGGGTGGTTAATGGTTGTAACTTGTAACTATAGTATTGCATTATTAACAATATTTATGATGATGCTATGCATGTGGGTGGACGGTGGGGAAAAAACTTTTTATTAAACAAGGTAGGTGGGTCAATATTGTTCTGAGTTGGTAATTATGCACATAATCCATTAGACTATTTGATCTCTTAGATAACTTGAATAAAATCCAAGCATTTAAGTTGTGGCAGTAGATTTTTTGGTCTGGTCCACTCGGTTTTCATGTTTCTTGCAAGAATTAGTTTACTCTGCCCCCAATATATATTGGAGGGGGTCAGGTCAAAGCATTATATATACCTTGTCTGCAATGGTCAAAGAGATATTATTCCCTATTATTTTTGTATAAATTTAGATTCTGTGCTAAGCATATTTTTGCTGTTATTGACGATTCCATAACAATTCTGAATATTTAGATTAATTGTTCTTTAATTTTTGAATCCTTGATGGGTTACTCATTATAGTTGCTTTTCTTGTCAATATGAAAAGTTTTTACTTTTAATTGGCTCTCTAGGAACTCTTTTTTCACACCATGAACTTGGAAAAAAGAAGAAGGTAAATTTAGGACACATATTACGTGTGAGATCAATGAGTTGCCATCTGAAAAATGGTCCCGAAATTAGGATGTATACCATATTTGTTTGCCTTTGGAAAGTAGCAGAAAAATGGCACATGGGACCTGTTGATATCTGGCATGATGGATTGAGTGATATGCGAGCATCAGCTTTATATTTGAAAACGATTAAGGGAAGCTAGTTACACTTAAAATACCTGGGCTACACGCTAATGTAAGTAGAATCACATACATTGGATATTATAATCCATATATAATATAATACTAGGTCAGCTGAAGCCTGATGGTATTGAGCCGAAAGTGAGAAACTGATTCTATTTCTGTGTAGTGCTGAGAAAATGCAAGAATAATTGAGAATAACTTTTTGGTTTTTAATAACAATTTAATGACTGGTAGATATATGTCTAGGCCACACCCTCTATGTGGTTCACATGCATCAGCTGATTTAGGCCTTATGATATCGGTATGAATGGCGTTTTACGTTGGCTTTTTTCCTTATTTAATCTGCTTTTTATATAAACATCTGGCTCGGAAATTTCAAACATCCAATATTTATTGAATATTGATCAATTCACTAATCAACCCAACTACATGTTTATTCTCTATTTTGCTGCCCTTGCCCTTAAAATAAATAAATATAGTGTTTGAACGACTAGATATTTGATTATTATTTGGTGACAAAGAAAAGCAGTTGGAATGGTATTCAATGCAAACAAATTTTTTATTATTTTTAATTATTAGAAATATTTAATGCATATAAATATATATATATATATTTGCTTGGTGATTCAACTACATATGATCTCTATTATCACTCTTGAAAATTTCGGTTTTATTAATCTGTCTTTTTCTATTTCTTCTAAACAGACAAGGCGGAGCATTTTCAGCTACTTCAATTGTTGTGTGAAAGCCTGACAAATTGGAGATTATTTTTTTATTTTGTATGTCTGGTTATTTTTGTAATAATTTCATCTTTTTTATTTTATTTTTGCCTTTTCGTTTTTTTAAACCCTCCATGTCTCTTAATCAGTTGATGTTTATACAGATCTGTCATGTATTGGTGGAATCAAGTGACAACTGATTTTTTTTTTTCCCTTATATAATTGCTTTAAGTATGTTCCTAAGTCCCTTGAAAATTTGCAGCACTGCTATAGCATGGAGGAGTGTAAATCAGACGAGCGGAACTGAACATTATCATTTTCAAGTTTGGCTTATATAAATTTTGGAGTTATTAATTTCATTTTAAGATTACAAAATCATATAATATCCAGTGCAAAATAAACTTGATTGATTTAAAAATAAAAATAAAAAATAAACAGCTCAATCTTAGTCAAACAAGGCTCATTAAAACAAGTTGACTACTTGAGCTCGAAGTCTGACGTTAAGAATTCGGATTATTAATATTTTTCAGTGTAAAAAATGAAAACACGTTTTGAGTTTTAATACTATTTTGCTAAATTCTTTTTTATATATACAAGTGCATTTAAATAATATTATACAAATAATAATACCTTGAGAAAATTCTCTCATATTATAACAGAAAATATAGTTACCAATGTTCGTCTTAATTAATAATAAAATAACTAAAAAAGCATTATTTTGAAGTTTATTTTTTTATTTGACTGATTATTTCCTTGGGGAGTTAGTTCCAACCAGCCAATTTTGCACCGCCCGAATCTATTTACAACAACAATGCAGCAGTTGGAATAGCACTACAAACACATGCTACATAAACTCAAATCATTAATAATCATACCCAACTCAAATCATTTATTATCTTTTTGTTAATAAAATCATTTATAATCATAGGCAACATTATAAAATAATAAAATAAAATAAAACATATAAACCAGCTTATAAGCACCACTACAATTGGTCATGTTACTCATGTATTGTCGCACCGAAAAGCGGATCATGGCGTCGAATACAATGCATATATAAAAGTGTATCTCTACTACCTTTGGTATTGTTAAACTAAATTGAGAAACCAGAACTAAAAATTCAAATCAAGGGCAAAAAGCTTAAGAGTTCCCATAATTTCTGCAAACACGCAAGGCATGCTGGACGTTTAATATATGTGGGAAATTTCATGTTGACAATAATTATGCTTCTCAACAAAAAAAAAATGTAAATGCAAAATCCATCATACAAGTTCGTGTACTATTCTTTTTATAGGTTCACCCTACTAGTTTTGTAAACATGTCCAACTCTTACTAAATCATACATAATATGAATGTAACAAAAAGGGACCAAGAATCACAAGAAGGTAGCTTGCCCCATAAAATGGCTTCATTTACACTTAAAAGCTGTCTAAATTCAACCTACTCTTCAACTAAAAGGCTTTCATTCTATCTAAGACTATGCCGTATGCATGCTCTAAGAAGGATAAGGAGACACCTCATCTTGGAAGCTTGATGCACTCTTTGCAAAATCATTGGAATACTGGCTTGATACAGGATTCAGACCATATCATTTTTCTATCACACCTTTTTGATAATCTGGACAACATCTTCATCTTCGAGTTCATGCTCCTGTTGTGATGAAAGCAACAAATGCACTTCGATTAATGCATGAAGTATAAATTGATTGGCAACAATCAAACTAAAAGAACGTGGAAAAGAAAGGAAATGATAAAATACAATGATGACGGGACAAACCTTGCCAACTCTTTGTGGCTTGTGTTTCGCGCTGGATCCCCAAACCAATGCACTGTAACAATTGCTCAGTCACTTTCATAAAGGTGAAACATTTGAAGGGAGAAAAAGAAATGGCAAACCAAAAAAAAAAAAAAAAAGATCTTATATAGAGCAGTAATCTCGGACAAGTTTCAAATAAGGGAACCAAAACTGCAGAGCTACATATTCCTACTAAGTACTGGAGGAAAAGACCAAATCTCAGGTTCTAGGTGACAAGTTGCAAGTTCACATTAAGGAAATTTTTTATAAAACCAGTGACATATCTTAACAGTTTCGACATAAGCAAAACGGTTTGCACCCTCATAAAAAAAAATAAAAAATAAAAAATAAAAAATAAAAAATAAAATAAAAAAATAAAAAAATAAAAAAAAGAAGCCCAATAGTTGGCTTGTGATTTATTTGGTTGTTCAAGATGAACCACACCCATTTGAAATGTATGAGCCAACGGTAATTTTAAGACAAGATATAATTCAATCAGTTTAAAGGTTAAAAACCAAAATTCTTTTTGTTTTTACCAGTCTTCACATATCCAAAAAAAGAAACACAAAATTAGAAAGGGGTTAAGAATGATTGGAAAATACCACTAAGCATCAGTGACAGCTAGGCAGCAAAGTTAGATTTATACTTGATAACCTAAATGTTGAAACAAAAACATTTAAAAGCAGGAAAATCTGAAAGGGGCTACTTACTACTTAAATTGTTTAACCATATCCTTATGAATTCGCTCACAGAAATCTTCAACTGTTCTCTTCTTGGATGACAAGATAACAGGATCTTCATAGTCTGGATTCATCCCTTTCGGTTTCGTGTAAATACGGGTCAAATTAAGATACTCCCATACTTTGTCCAGCAAACCATCTAGATTCCATTCAAGGTGAGCACTGCAGAATAATGATGGCAAATACATACTTAAATTTTAATAACTAGTTGATGTATAAATGAGAACCAATCCAATCAAAGAATGTTTTACAATTCGTTAAACACAAAAAGAGGTTGTTACTGAACTTATCAAGAGAACCAGATGGCCAAACAACAGAGCTATAAAATCCAACATTGAAGTTGGAAGGGAACAATGACCACAAGCTCTATAGCATTACGTAGGTTGAAGAGTAGTCATGCAATTCTTTCTAGCGCATGTCACAATTATTATGCTATACCTAGCACTTAATTGAACTATGCTGCTATTACTTTTCCTAACTAGGTGAAGAAAAGAAGCAGGTTTCTTGTAATTTGCAGCTATAATTGTCAAGCATGTCATATTTCAACGGAAGTATCAAGGTTAAGATTTTCATAAAGAAATTTGTGCTAGAATATATTTTTCTACGACATCACAACAGAACAGAAGTAAAAGCAAACAAATTTCGATCAGAATAAGTTACCTGACAGGACAATAGTGAGGAAGCTTATCCAAAATCTCCAATTCCTCTAGTGTAATCTGATCAATCTTGTTTACAGCATAGATGCAAGGCATATATATTCTACTGCCCTCAATTACATCTATGAGGTCATCAGCAGTTGCATCATACCTAAGAGTAATATCAGCATTGTGAATCCTGTATTCACTACATATTGCTTTCACAGTTTCAAGATCTAGATGTGTATTGGCAACTGTTGAGGTGAAATTAATTCCACCCTTATCTTTCTTCCTGAACGTCAAATTAGGTGGTTCCTTGTTCAACCTGTTCTCAGAAAATTAATATTCAGCTAACAGTACATAGAAGTATAACAGCTAAAGAAGAGTTCAATAGCATATAAGATAAAAATAAAAATTAATAAAAAATGGCTTTCGGAAGTTAATGTCAACTCAAAAGAATGGTCTGTTAACTGAGAGCAGGACATGAAAATGGGAGGAATCCATATTCAGTAGTAATGATGACCAGCTTTTCCTACCATTAGTAACTTGCAAATGTAACATATATTGCAAGTTCTATAACTCATTCAATATAGAAGAAAAATAACCGACAACTTTAGTATTAACTACAGTTCAATTGATCAGATGGAGGCAATATATATACAAGCTTTTTGAATACTACTACTTTCCAAATCCCTAATGGGTTTATCAAGAAGAGCATATTTTTGGTGGATAAATCTAAAAAATTAAGCACATAATTTAAAAAGTACGAGTGACATATTATCAACAATTAAAATAGAATACTTAGAAAAAAAATTTTAAGAAAAATATAAAAATGAATTTGCCAAAGTCTACTTACACATGCAAATGAAATGGCCCACAAAATAATTTTCATTGAACATTCTTTTGTACAAGTTTCATTATTCTCACCTTAATTACCTAATCCCGAGCAAATAGTACACCAAAAGTTTTATAGCAGAAAATCACCAAACTTGCTTAGTTTGTCAAAAGGATAAGTTAAATCTTCATTACAAATCAATTGACAAAGTACTATAACCAAAAGAAATCATGTTATTCTTCTTTGTTTATCTATTTACTAAACTAAATGTAGGTAGATCCTATCTAGTGCACTTCCTGGAGAATGAAAAAAATCTAAACTATACATAAGCAAAAGGTTTTCAACCACAAAATTGTTACCTTATGCCAAATCCTTCAAGCTCTTTTTCTATTAGACGTTTATGAGTTATTGGCTTTATTGCATCAAGAACAATTAGAATGCAATTGCATGTCCTAGCAGTGCTGATCACCTGGTATTGCCATGAGATAACATTTTAATAAACTGATATGAAGAAGTGAGCACAATAATAATTAAACATGCATCTAAAATTCAAAACCATTTAAACAAAAACATAAGACATGAATTTCTAGATGTTACCGAACTTGTATAAATCAAGCAATAACCGCATCATATTTGGAAAAAATGACGGTTATCTCCTATATACTTCCTAGAACTTTGATATGCAAGTCAAATAGTTTATAAACCACAAAAGACAATACACACACACACACATATACTTGAGCCTAACATATGTATGTGTATGTGTATGTGTATGTGTATGTGTATGTGTATGTGTATGTGTATGTGTATGTGTATGTGTATGTGTATGTGTATGTGTATGTGTATGTGTATGTGTATGTGTATGTGTATGTGTATGTGTATGTGTATGTGTATGTGTATGTGTATGTGTATGTGTATGTGTATGTGTATAAATTGACCAATCATGTTACAAGACAATATTGGTGATTTTTAAGTGAAAAGAGTTTGCTGAATCTACTACTCCATTGACAAGTATGTCAAACACATTCCTCGTAGCCCTTCTCGTTTCTGTTTTAAACAATGGTATTAACTATCTAACCATCCTATATAAATAAACCTTCTAATAAACTACAACACAAACATCAAATATCCTATAAAGTATAAACCATGTGCCTAAATTTCTTAACTTTGCCATCAAGAAAAAGATCATCCCCTGCTTGTTTTACATAGACCATCAAGTCCAAAAGTCAGTTATAACTAGGTAGATATTAATTAAATACACTGAGGAACTTGAGTTAAAATTTAAAGCTAGTTCATACTCAGACATGTTACTAAAGTCCCATAATCATATCCATGTCACTCCAACACTGGTAATGGTATTGACCATAAAGACACCAAATTCTCCTTTAGGTGCTTCAACTGCGGTATAGGTTGAAGGAGCTGGTATGGAAAAACCTTCTGTATAAGGTTCGAAATGGTGAATTGAGGTAGAGTAGAGATATGATCCTGTGGCCGGCTACAAATTTGCCTCCTAAAGCTAATATTGGACTATCAGAACATCCTGTTATTAAAAAATTACATGCTTTAGTGAAAAAGTCTTCCTGAGCCCTAAACAACTCTTTTGTTGATCATAATGTCTAAAATCCGGTACCTCTTAATTGGTTCCCCATCAATGACACTGGGAACAAACCTCGTTTATAAATTTTTGATAAAATTAATAATTACGAGGCTGCTGATCAGAAGAAATATTACCAAATAACTGATGGATATGACATCAATGCTCAGCAGACAAAAGAATGAAAACAATAACAAAATACCAATTAATTACCATTTAAAGAAGATTACGTATGCCATTGCGAAATTCTCAAAATGTTATATAGCAACAGTATCATTTAGAACAGATAAAGTCATGTTTTACCTGCCTCCCCCTACCCTTTCCATCCTTTGCACCCTCAATAATTCCAGGGAGATCCAATAGCTGCCAATTAAAATAGAAAAATTAAAATATCAAAAATAATAATAGAACATTTGAACCTGTGCAAAGAAATAAGCAGTTGAGCATACTTGTCTTGTATATTCAATAAAATCCACTGCAGCAATCTTATATAACTCAACTTATTTCTACAGTCACAAAAATATACATACATACACACAAATTATATGCCCAATTAATGAATATTGAAATATTTATTTCACATTTGAGGCTGAGAAATCAAGTGCTGAATCCAACAAACCCACAATTTGGAAAGGATGTAACATCAAAACACAAGAGAACAGTGATATTACCTGAATTTTAGCTCCTCGGTACGTGATCACTCCAGGAATACAAGTTAAGGTTGTGAATTCATAGGAAGCAACCTGTGAACATATAAACTATTAATTAAGGTCCTAATGATGACAGGTTTACAGAAAATTCCCAATAGCCTACATTGCAAGCATCTTAATTCCGACAATTGCAAGCATCTTAATTCCGACGCTTTATGAACAGAAGCCATCTTATTCTCTTTTCCTGACTCGCAGAAGACATAATTTGAAAACCATATACAAGACAGAAATACTCTTGTATAGTATTATTACTTGGTAAGCACCAACAAACACCTTCACTAGTGTCAAACACTCATTCATTCACCACAGCAGGTCACTACATTGGATATCCTGTTACTACCAAGGAGGCTTGGAGAAAAGATCTAGTGGTTGCTATCAAGTGATTAAATTGAATTTTCAAGCTTCGTCTATAAGATTGAAGAAGGTTCTCACTCTAAGAGTCTTTTTAAAAGGTCGCTTTGAAACCATTTTTAAAATTTATACTTCTAAGCATAACAATGCAGATGGAGTATAACATAAGTAATGAACTAAATCAAACTCGAAACACTATGATGTTATCAAGACATATTTACACCCTTGTCTTATTCAAGTTTCATATAAGGTATATCAAAAGCAATCCTTTCATACCTCAGAAAAAGTTCCAGTTAATTTATTCAATAGAGTGGATTTCCCAACTGAAGGGAAACCCACCAAACCAACTCTGGCATCTCCACTTTTAGTAACGTCAAAACCTTCACCAGCACCACCACCTCCTTTTGAGGTGGGCGTAAGAAGTTCTCTTCTTAACTTTGCAAGTTTAGCCTAGCAACAAATGAACAAAATCTTATAAATAAATAAAAATAAACCTTCAGCCAAAAGGTAATGCAATAAAAATCATTTCATTAAAAGTTGACATTAAAGCAGAAAGGACACTATCTTATATCCTTGTTGTCGTCTTTTTTATGCGTGGATCATTTAAGGAATGAAATGTACGAAGGTAATATTCTACAATGCCTTGTGATGTCAAATAGAAATATGAACAAAAATATTTACCTTGAGCAAGCCCAGGTGATGAGCAGTAGCTTTGTTCTTTTGAGTCCTTGCCATCTGCATAAGTAAGGAATAAAATATTATCTTTCTTAATGTCAAACAGTCTGAATTTTATTTGGAATCGAACAAGAAACCAAGGTAGAATCAAGTTTTTCTTTTCTTGTTCTTTTTTCTATTTGATTTGGTTTGTAGATTAAAATATATTTAGGTATTTCATTACTACGAGGATTGAAGAACACAGTAAGCGAAAAGCCACTGTTCTAATGGAGTGAATCAAAGCGAAACTACAGATTTCCATGGGTTCTTGTAATGATTCAGTATACAAATATACATCACTCAATAAATCCTAACAGATTCTGACTTAAAAATATTTAAAAACCCTTATAATATTGCTTAAAACCCTAAACAATAAATAAACACATATAAAGCTCAAATTTTTAAATTTCCTCCAATTTCTTTAATTTTCCATTTAAACAAAATAAGGCAGAACAAAATCCATAGACTATGAAAATGAATATGTAGACGGCAAAATAGACGAAGTACCTCATCTTCGATATCCTTAATCTTCTGCATCACGGTCGACATTTCTACTCGGAGAAGCTCAGCGGGAGAGCGAGAAGGAATATCAAATCACGGCGCACAGATGCTTTGATGATTCTGAGGAGGTGATTCTTGACAGAAGAAGAAGAAGAAGAAGAAGCTGAAGAAAGCAGAAGGTACGAGAAAAGACGGAGGGATATTGGGCGGTGAAGGGTTTAAAGGCCCAGTGGACCTTCACTAGGGCTCATGGGCTTCTCCACACTCAACTAAGAATCATTATCTCAGTTTTTTTGTGGGTAAAAAGAATAAATATTTAATTGCACGATCAAAGTTTTTTTTTTTCTTTTTTTGATAAATTAGAGAGGAGAATTTTTATACGACCGAACAAAGAACTGGCGACTCTTGTCTTCTAAACTGTCCAAGGAAACCCCAACTAGAATCTTAATTTAAACATGTTCGGTATTTTGTAGCAGAGTAATATAAGAGAGTTTTCAATGTGAATGATGATATGGAGCAATAAAGAAAAGAAACATATAGTTTAAATTTACGTTGCATGTTGCATATAAGTTATTTTTAGCTATTAAATAATTAAATATTTTATTAATTTTTTAACAT
>QANX01005671.1:0-14158 GCA_003254975.1 Ochetophila trinervis
TTGGGGTTTCGGATTCTTTAATCTTGGGGTTCCGCATCACTTCGGTTGTTACATAATTGAAAAAAATACATCTAAACCCATTAGTATATATCAATCATATAACAAACATCGGTTGTTACATAATTGACTGGTTTTAAAAGTGGGTCATCCAATCAGTGCATTTTATGATGCGAATCCTAGCGGAATGGATCGTTCTACAATGAATCAATGGTTACAAAGTTAACCTCGACCCATAATCCAACAAGAGATTGGAACCTTGGTATGGAAGTTTGACCCGTTGTCTATGGAAAAGACAAGAACCTTGCTATAAACGCCACAATCAAAGCTTCGTTCTTTGATTGATAAGTTGGAAGTTTGTTCTTTAGACAAGCTAAAGAAAAGAGAAGAATAATTCTCAAAATAATTGCTATAACCTGTTGTATTCCTTATGCTGGCCGAAATTGGCCTTTTAAATAAAAAAACATGGTTGCCAAATATGGTTTCCTAAATAATCATCCCTAAAAGGAATAGAAAATAAAAGACTAATATACCATTAATCAATAAACTAAATTACAAGATAATTCCAAGCCCATTTACGTCTACTCTTTAATGTAGCTCAGCAAATTAATAAATGTAGACGTCTTAGGCCCATCCATAGCTTCTTCGGCCTTTTTATCCAATGCTTGTTGAATATAAAGCTCAAAAGCCTTCTTGAATTGTTGACTCGACTACGTGTCACAGGACCTTCTGGATCGGTCAAACCATCATATGGACCATCTCCTCTGTATGGCTTGATGTCCTCATCATTCCCTCTCCCTTTTGAAGGATTTGTCCTCAAATCATCACCTGGTTCAAACACGATCGTAATATTGTTGACGGTGCAACAATCAACACAAATTCGCCAAGTTCCATCCTTCTTAGGTACGAGTAGCACTGGAACTGCACAAGGGCTCAAACTCTCCCTAACATATCCCTTTTCCATAAGCTCATTGACTTGCCTTTGGAGTTCTTTTTTCTCGTCGGGATTACTTCGATAGGCTGTCGATTTGGTAGTGGTGCCTTGGGAACTAAATCAATCTGATGTTCGATTCCCCTAATTGGTGGCAATCCTCCTGGTAGATCATCGGGAAAAACATCATCAAATTCTTGCAAAACAGACACAATGCAACTAGAAACACAAGTGTCAAGGTCGTTAGAAGAAAATACAACCTCCTTATAAACAAGCAACATCATTGGCTTGTTCAAGGTCAAAGCTCTCCTAATTTCACTCTCACTCGCAAAGAAATTGTGTTGTTTCTTTTCTCTTTTTAAAAGCTCACTTTTCTCTTTATTTCCACTCATTTGTGTTTTGGAGCTCTCAGTCTCACTCTTGCCTATACTCTCGGATTTGCTCTCACCATAGGTATCTCTTTGCTTTTGTAATCTCAATTGGTCTTCATATACATCGGTAGGAGTCATCGGCATAAATGTATGGGACTTTCCTTTAAACTCAAAAGAATGTCGATTGGTGTAACCATCATGTGTCACTTTCCGGTCAAATTGCCATGGCTTCCCAAATAATAAGTGACCTGCATGCATGGGTACCACATCACAAATCACTTCATCTGAATATCGCTAAATTGAGAATGGAACCACCACTTGTTTCACTACCTTCACTTAACCACAATCATTCAACCATTGCAGTTTGTAAGGTCTTGGATGCTTTAAGGTCTTCAATCCCAATTTCTCCACCATGAGGCTACTAGCTACATTGGTACAACTCCCACTATAACTGATCACACTACAAGCCTTTCCACTTACCAAACAGCTGGTGTGGAACAAATTATCACGTTGTGGTGATTCATCTGCCTCTTTAGTTTGCACGCTCAGTACTCTTCAAACCATAAAAGAATCAGAATCCCTTGTTATGGCAAGCTCGGAATCACCACCTTCTTCCAATGGCGGCATCTCTTCTTCCTCCTCCTTTTCATTCTCAGACTCATACTCACCTCCCTCATTTAAAATCATTACACGCCGATTAGGACACTCTCGATCCATGTGACCCCTGCCAAACACTTAAAACATTTAATATCACGACTTGGTGTATTTAAAGCGTTGGGTTTACCTGAAAATGAGCTAGAGCCGACCTTAACCTCCTTAGGCTTCTCTTATTGTGCCACAGACCCTTCCTTCCAAGTAGGCATTTCCTCACATCTATTCCAATTTGGTTTGGAATATGCTCTTGCATTTGAGAACCCACGGGTTTGCTTGGTTAGCCTAAGTTGCCTTTCAATTTTAATTGCTTTGTACACCAACTCTTCCATCTCCACATAATGTTGTAATTCTACCATGTTAGCTATCTCACGGTGTAACCCGTTTAAGAAATGTGCCATGGTTGCCTCTCAATCCTCTACCACATTAGCACGAATCATAGCTATCTCCAACTCCTTATGGTAGTCTTCAACACTCTTGCTACCTTGTGTAAGCCTCTGTAATTTTTGGCACTAGTCCCTATGATAATGGGTCTAAAACACTTTCTCATCACAGCTTTCATGTCATCCCAGGTTTCAATTGGTCTCTCACCATTTCGTCTCCTGCTAGTCACTAATTGATCCCACCAATCAACAGCATAGTCAGTGAATTCAACAGTAGCTAGTTTTACCTTTTTAAGCTCGGAATAATGTTGGCAATCAAATACCATCTCGACCTTCTTCTACCACTCAAAGTAAGCTTCTGGATCATTCTTTCCTTGGAATGATGGTATCTTCATTTTGATGTTGCTCAAGTCATCATCTTCCCCACGATACCTTGGTCTATTCACTCGGCCGCCATAGTCCCTGTAGTATGGACCTCTACCAAATTCTTCTTGTGTTTCCTCCATGTTGGCTTCATAGTCGTCTTCAAAACCAAGGTTGGTTGACCCACTTTCCCCTCATGGCAGCCCGTGGGTGACCACCCCTATAGCCTCCACGTTATGGTCATGGTAGGTCTTGATTGTTACCTCGTTGTGTGCCCTGCCTATTCTCCACTCGGTGTATCCTTTCCTCCAGTCCATCATATTTTAAATCCATTTTTGATTCCATCCTAACACTCATTTGCTCAAACTGTCTCGTCATTGCCTCCATGATTGCTCTCATATCATTAGAAGCTTCGAACCCTCTAGGTTGAGAAGTCTCGCCTTGTTGTGACATGATTTCAGACCTGCAAAATAATGGACCTCACAATTCACTCCCTCACGTGTTTCACTCTAAATATTGGTACTCCACCCGTGTTTACACTTAATTCAGATTTACGGCTACGTCCAAATCACAATCCAACCTTTCAAATCAAATTACTAACTAAAGTTTGTAGCAAGATTATAGAACAAAGAAAAAGAGAATGAATTCAAATGACCAGAAGGAAAATATATATATATATATATATATATTTTTTACTAGGACTGGTTAGTTCCAAAACAGCACGTTTAGGACAGACAAACTATAATCTAAAGAAAAAAATTTAAGAAGTGATTTTGTACTATATAATATATATATATATATCTTTTTTTTTTGGACTGGCTCATAGATTAGGCTAGGCGCGACCCCAGGCTCAACCCCAGGCGCCTGCTATTGCGATTTGGCTTTTTTTTTTTTAAACAAATGACGAAGATAAAAGAACAAAGAACAGAGATCAAAGATCAAGGAACTGAGATCAAAGGTCAAGGAACAAAGAAAATGAAACAAGAATGGTAATGGTTATGGATTAAACAAAAGGGAAAATATTAAGCAAAACGAAAACAACAATGAGGAAATGGCAAACCCTAATGCTTTCGTTTTTTTTTTTGATTTGCGGAGAACAAATTAAAGATAGATAGAACCTGTAGAATCCGTGCTCTGATACCAACTGATGCGAATCCTAGCAGAATGGATCGTTCTACAATAGTTCAATGGTTACAAAGTTGACCTCGACCCACAATCCAACAAGAGATTGGAACCTTGGTATAGAAGCTTGACCCGTTGTTTATGGAAAAGACAAGAACCTTGCTATAAAAGCCACAATCAAAGCTTCGTTCTTTGATTGATAAGTTGGAAGTTTGTTCTTTAGACAAGCCAAAGAAAAGAGAAGAATAATTCTCAAAATAATTGCTATAACATGTTGTATTCCTTATGCTGGCCGAAATTGGCATTTTAAATAAAAAAAACATTGTTGCCAAATATGGTTTCCTAAATAATCATCCCTAAAAGGAATAGAAAATAAAAGACTAATATACCCTTAATCAATAAACTAATTTAAAAGATAATTCCAAGCCCATTTACGTCTACTTTTTAATGTAGCTCAACAAATTAATAAATGTAAACATCTTAGGCCCATCCATAGCTTCCTCATCCTTTTTATCCAATGCTTGTTGAATATAAAGCTCAAAAGCCTTCTTAAATTGTTGACTCGACTGCGTGTCACAGGACCTTCTGGATAGCTCAAACCATCATATGGACCATCTCCTCTGTATGGCTTGATGTCCTCATCATTTTATTCTTTAAAATTGAAAAAAAAATTGGAGTTGTGACATAATTGCACTTCTATTAGAAAATGGAGTATTGAATGCCTTCGTGGTGTCAGAATCGTGCGTTTGATATATGATTGAAAAGCTAAGACAAATATCTAATATTTACAATTTAAAAGGATGGATTTAAAGCTCATTTCATTACCCAAAAAGTTGATTGAATTTGGCTGACGTATATTAGAGATATAAAAGAAAAGTGTTATAGCCAACTAGGATGCCATTTCAGCTTTGAGGACAAGGATGCCATATCAATTGCCACATCAATTAATCAAGTCTACAGGACTATTGGTCAGCAAATCAAATGAAAAATAAGAGATTTATTGTAATTAATTAATTATTTTCTCATTGATTAGAGATTATTCTTACCTTATTTGGTCTCAACTTAATCTAGAAGACATTTGGACTACATTCAAAGTCAAATATCTCTCCCATATAAAGCAAGAATCAGCTATGAATGTGGAGCAACTAAGAAACCTATGATCATAGCTATGTCATCTTGTCATACCCTAGGTCTATATATACATCATTTTAAGCCTAGGTTAACAAGTTTTGCGATAGGCGCAATTGCCTCTCTCATGCCACATTCACCCTATTTTCCCATCTATTATTTCTTTTCCACAGCAGCCAAAACAGACACCATAATCCTCACACTCAAACCCGCTAGCCCATCACCAAGCATCCCACTCCTAAACACTTTTAGTCATCCCCTACACCCCTTACCATCTCCATCATACATTCATTCCCCTTAACCTTTGATCATACATGACACAAGTATTTTAGGAGAGCCAATGGGGTAAGTTAAGGTTGAGTGACACAACCTTAGTGTTATCACCCACTTAGCATTGACTTGGACTTCACCACCATCATCCTCTCAACATTGGCAGCATAAAAAGAGAAATTATCTATTTTTCCTTTTTTGGTTTGATTTAAATATTGTACCAAACTTGTGAAACTTGTTATTGATATAAATATTATTTTCATTGTTCTCTTTTAATTTCCATGTAATTTAATTTTCATGATTTTTTTGTTCAAGAAAATTTCAATTTGGTTGCTTAAATATTACATATAGACTTAGAAAATATAATACTTAGGAACTAGTCATTGTGGGTTCGACATCCATCTTTCCTAAAAGGACCACTTTATTATTTGATGAGATTCATATACTTGCAATTTACATGTGTTATTGACTCCTACACACATCAATCACCATCTCAAATCTATAACATCTTATATCTGACCTCATCCTCGGGTCATCATCAAATGCTTGTGAAATCATTTAAAACTATATGTCGTATAAAATCCATCATGATCATTAAATCATATAACATTATGTCCCACACCATACTGATGTGCCAAGTGACTCTCAACTCCCTGATTGTTTCACAAAGGAGGGGGGATAACTTATCTCAACCTTCCAGCATCCTGGAAACATTGAAGAAAGAAACTCATTATTTCTCTCTCGTCTATACGATGGAAATATACATATATAGTTCTCATAATATTGTCATCATGTACTCGTCATCAGCAGAGACATCTTCATAATCATTATCACATATTTGTAGCATCAGTACTTTTCTTATTGTGAGGTTCATAAAAATCAAACTCATTTTCTTAAAGTCAAATCAGCTACCATTTATTTCAAATCAAGTTAAAATGAAGAAATTTCCAAAATTTCAAATTTTAAAATTTATAGAAAATATTCAATATTTTTTCGTATTTGCAAATCAAACCCACATAATCAACAATTTAAAACCTCATATTTAAATTTAACTAATAAATATAAAAGTAAAATACAATAAAATAATCTTGTATTTGTGTAAATAAAATTTTATATAAATTAACTATCATATATACCAATAATCAATAGATCCATATATATACCCAATAAGTATATTTACATATATATATATATAAATGTATTTAAAATATTCACATATTTTTGGACACAGAATTTTAAATAGATATCCCAACCGAAAAAATAAGTAATCATTATATATATTTTCACATTAAAAATATTTGAATAAGAAGTTTATTTCCAAAAAATGATGATGTCATTTAGCTTTTTGGACAAACCGAACCTGACCCGTTGCAACAACGTAGTTTGGTCCAACCCTATCCAAACAACATGTCCTGTTTTTCATAACGACGACGTTCTACTTGATTGCTGACGTCAACCAAAATGGAATAATTTGTGTCCATGAGTTTTCTGAAGTTAGCAAAATGATGACGTTTCAATTGTCTTTCTCATTGAGCCATGCCACAGATTTACCCGTCTCCACTAATTTGGGTCACATTACTTGGCAGCCTGACCCGCCAGAATTTTAAAATTTTGGTCATTATTTCTGGAAATTATGGTCTTGTTGACTTCGTCTCTTCAAGCCTAACCGATAACAAGGGTAATTTAGTGTATTAACCCCTAGAAACTCAAACCCAACTAATTACATACTTAATAATCATACTACATAACCCAATAGTTATTAAACACCAATTTAACTACATCATCGCATTTTTTACAAGAACCCACGTCTAGAAACCCACAATTTTTATACACATTCATAAACATATTTTAACAGCAACCATAGCACACAAACAAGCAAAAAACTCACCTCATGTCCAACTATAACACAAGAAGAAAATCAAAGGGGAAGGGGAAGGGGAAGGGATGTGCTTTGGTCTTACCAAGTGTAGGGGACATTGTTTTTGTATGTTACCCTTTGGTTGCCAAAAACTCTTTTTTTTTTTTTTTTTTTTTCACCCATTTTAAAATTACAATATCATATTAAACTTGACACGAATGCACCGAAACAAGTAAAAAAAATGGAAGAAATAAAAGTCTCTAAAATCATGAGGAAAGGGCAAGCTGATGGCCTGGGTTCAGATTTACTCCTATCACACCATATTCACCCAACCCACAACACTTTTGTGCAGGCAACTTGTTTGAATTGTCCCCTATACCGGTGGCTTGGTGGGTCAAAAAACCAATTGGAAGGAGAGAAATTTGTTTGACATTGGCAGCATTGGTTTCCGAGCTCTCATCAATCTGAAATTGGTGACTAAAGCACAATGTGAAACCATCCTTCTTGTTCACTTCACGTGAGTGGGCGTAATATGGACTACATAGTCATCACTTTCCAAGTTTTTGACCCTAGTCATTAAAATTTTAATCACCTCTGCCATGTGCTCAACCTTTTTCCATTACATTGTTCCATTCGGTGGTCAAAGTTGCAAGCTGAGAATCAATGGCAGACCATTTATCCTAGGACATAATCATAATGGCCTCCATATCCACTCGGGCCTTTTTTGCCACTTCCAAGTCATTAGAAGCCTTGTGTCGTGCAATGCATGCATTCTCAAATTCCAAATGCATCATCTGGTAGCCTTTGTGTAACATCCCGTTTTTCAAAAATATTAAAATATTCAAATTTGGTCAAGTTTGACCATAAGTGGGACCAGAGTTGACTTTTATTGTTGACAAGTTTAAGCTTTGAACTTAGTATCGTAGCGTAGAGCTCGTCGATACGAGTTCGTAGACTAGTAGTAAGTTTGATTCCGAGTTACGGTTTAAGAGTTGTGGCCAAATGAAATTCAAGGGCATTTTGGTCTTTTACTAAATAAGTTCATTTAATCAAAAATTTCGGCTCTCCTCTCCCACGGCGCACGACCTTTCCCCTTCTCCCTGCCCGGCACCAGCTCTCCCTCTCTCGTTACTGTGCCGCCGNTCAGTAATTTTGTCTTACGTTGTAATATTTTCCAAAATTCATAACTTTCTTCCACACTTAGTAATTTTTGTTCATTTTTAGTCATTTTGTCTTACGTTGTAATATTTTCAAAAATCCGTAACTTGCTTCCATACTTAGTAAATTTTGTTCATATTCAGTAATTTTGTCATACGTTGTAATATTTTCCAAAATCCGTAGCTTTCTTCCATACGTAGTAATGTTTGGTCCATATTCAATAATTTTGTCTTACGTTATAATATTTTCCAAAATTCATAACTTTCTTCCACACTTAGTAATTTTTGTTCATTTTTAGTAATTTTGTCTTACGTTGTAATATTTTCAAAAATCCGTAACTTGCTTCCATACTTAGTAATTTTTGTTCATATTCAGTAATTTTGTCTTACGTTGTAATATTTTCCAAAATCCGTAGCTTTCTTCCAGACTTAGTAATTTTTTATCCATATTCTGTAATTTTGTCGTACGTTGTAATATTTTCCAAAATCCGTAGCTTTCTTCCATACTTAGTAATTTTTGTTCATTTTTAGTAATTTTGTCTTACGTTTTAATATTTTCAAAAATCCGTAACTTGCTTCCATACTTAGTAATTTTTGTTCATATTCAGTAATTTTGTCTTACGGTGTAATATTTTCCAAAATCAGAAACATTCTACCATACTTTGTAATGTTTCGTATATATTCAGTAATTTTGTCTTACGTTGTAATATTTTCCAAAATCCGTAACTTTCTTCCGTACTTAGTCATTTTTTCGCATATTCAGTACTTTTGTCTTACGGTGTAAAATTTTACAAAATAAGTAACTTTCTTCAATACTTAGTAATTTTTGTTCATCTTCAGTAATTTTGTATTACGGTGTAATATTTTCCAGAATCTGTAACTTTCTACCATACTTAGTAATTTTTTGTCCATATTCAGTATTTTTGTCTTACGTTGTAATATTTTCCAAAATCCATAACTTTCTTCCACACTTAGTAATTTTTTATCCATATTCTGTAATTTTGTCATACGTTCTAATATTTTCCAAAATCCGTAGCTTTCTTCCATACTTAGTAATTTTTGTTCATATTCAGTAATTTTGTCATACGTTGTAATATTTTCCAAAATCCGTAACTTTCCTCCATACTTAGTAATGTTTGGTCCATATTCAGTAATTTTGTCATACGTTGTAATATTTTCCAAAATCCATAGCTTTCTTCCATACGTAGTAATGTTTGGTCCATATTCAGTAATTTTGTCTTACGTTGTAATATTTTCCAAAATCCATAACTTTCTTCCACACTTAGTAATTTTTTATCCAAATTCTGTAATTTTGTCATACGTTGTAATATTTTCCAAAATCTGTAGCTTTCTTTCATACTTAGTAATTTTTGTTCATATTCAGTAATTTTGTCTTACGTTGTACTATTTTCCAAAATCTGAAACATTCTACCATACTTTGTAATGTTTGGTCCATATTCAGTAATTTTCTCTTACGTTGTAATATTTTCCAATATCCGTAACTTTCTACCATACTTAGTAATGTTTGGACCATATTCAGTAATTTTGTCTTACGGTGTAATATTTTCCAAAATCTGAAACATTCTACCATACTTTGTAATGTTTGGTCCATATTCAGTAATTTTCTCTTACGTTGTAATATTTTCCAATATCCGTAACTTTCTTCCATACTTAGTAATTTTTGTTCATATTCAGGAATTTTGTCTTACGGTGTAATATTTTCCAAAATCTGTAACTTTCTACCATACTTAGTAATGTTTGGTCCATATTCAGTAATTTTGTCTTACGTTGTAATATTTGCCAAATTCCGTAACTTTCTTCCATACTTAGTCATTTTTTCCCATATTCAGTACTTTTGTCTTACGGTGTAAAATTTGCCAAAATCCGTAACTTTCTTCCATACTTAGTAATTTTTGTTCATATTCAGCAATTTTGTCTTACGGTGTAATATTTTCCAAAATCCGTAGCTTTCTTCCATACTTAGTAATTTTTTACCATATTCAATAATTTTGTCATACGTTGTAATATTTTCCAAAATCCGTAGCTTTCTTCCATACGTAGTAATGTTTGGTCCATATTCAGTAATTTTGTCTTACGTTGTAATATTTTCAAAAATTCATAACTTTCTTCCACACTTAGTAATTTTTTATCCATATTCTGTAATTTTGTCATACGTTGTAATATTTTCCAAAGTCCGTAGCTTTCTTCCATACTTAGTAATTTTTGTTCATTTTTAGTAATTTTGTCTTACGTTGTAATATTTTCAAAAATCCGTAACTTGCTTCCATACTTAGTAATTTTTGTTCATATTCCGTAATTTTGTTTTACGGTGTAATATTTTCCAAAATCTGAAACATTCTACCATACTTAGTAATGTTTGGTCCATATTCAGTAATTTTGTTTTACGTTGTAATATTTTCCAAAATCGGTAACTTTCTTCCATACTTAGTAATTTTTGTTCATATTCAGTAATTTTGTCATACGTTGTAATATTTTCAAAAATCCGTAGCTTTCTTCCACACTTAGTAATTTTTTATCCATATTCTGTAATTTTGTCATACGTTGTAATATTTTCCAAAATCCTTAACTTTCTTCCATACTTAGTAATTTTTGTTCATATTCAGTAATTTTGTCTTACGGTGTAATATTTTCCGAAATCTGTAACTTTCTACCATACTTAGTAATGTTTGGTCCATATTCAGTAATTTTGTCTTACGGTGTAAAATTTGCCAAAATCCGTACCTTTCTTCCATACTTAGTAATTTTTGTTCATATTCAGCAATTTTGTCTTACGGTGTAATATTTTCCAAAATCCGTAGCTTTCTTCCGTACTTAGTAATTTTTTACCATATTCAGTAATTTTGTCATACGGTGTAAAATTTTACAAAATAAGTAACTTTCTTAAATACTTAGTAATTTTTGTTCATATTCAGTAATTTTGTAATACGGTGTAATATTTTCCAGAATCTGTAACTTTCTACCATACTTAGTAATGTTTGGTCCATATTCAGTAATTTTGTCTTCCGTTGTAATATTTTCCAAAATCCGTAACATTCTTCCCTACTTAGTAACGTTTGGTCCATATTTAGTAATTTTGTCTTACGGTGCAATATTTTCCAAAATCCGTAACATTCTTCCATACTTAGTAATTTTTGTTCATATTCAGTAATTTTGTCTTACGGTGTAATATTTGTCAAAATCGGTCACTTTCTACCATACTTAGTAATGTTTGGTCCATATTCAGTAATTTTGTCTTACATTGTAATATTTTCCAAAATAAGTAACTTTCTTCCATACTTAATTAGTAATTTTTGGTCCATATTCATTATTTTTGTCTTACGGTGCAATATTTACCAAAATCCGTAACATTCTTCCATACTTAGTAATTTTTGTTCATATTCAGTAATTTTGTCTTACGGTGTAATATTTTCCAAAATCTGAAACATTCTACCATACTTAGTAATTTTTGGTCCATATTCAGTAATTTTGTCATACGTTGTAATATTTTCCAAAATCCGTAGCTTTCTTCCATAATTAGTAATTTTTTACCATATTCAGTAATTTTGTCTTACGGTGTAATATTTTCCAAATTCTGTAACATTCATCCATACTTAGTAATGTTTTGTCCATATTCAGTAATTTTGTCATACGTTGTACTATTTTCCAAAATCCATAGCTTTCTTCCATACTTAGTAAATTTTTCCCATATTCAGTAATTTTGTCTTACGGTGTAATATTTTCCAAAATCTGTAACATTCTACCATACTTAGTAATGTTTGGTCCATATTCAGTAATTTTGTCTTACGTTGTAATATTTTCCAAAATCCATAACTTTCTTCCACACTTAGTAATTTTTTATCCATATTCTGTAATTTTGTCATACGTTGTAATATTTTCCAAAATCCGTAGCTTTCTTCCATACTTAGTAATTTTTTACCATATTCAGTAATTTTGTGTTACGATGTAATATTTTCCAAAATCTGAAACATTTTACCATACTTAGTAATGTTTGGTCCATATTGAGTAATTTTGTCTTACGGTGTAAAATTTTCCAAAATCCGTAAATTTCTTCGATACTTAGTAGTTTTTGTTCATATTCAGCAATTTTGTCTTACGGTGCAATATTTTCCAAAATCCGTAACTTTCTTCCATACTTAGTAATTTATGTTCATATTCAGTAATTTTGTCTTACGGTGTAATATTTTTCAAAATCGGTCACTTTCTACCATACTTAGTAATGTTTGGTCCATATTCAGTAATTTTGTCTTACGTTGTAATATTTTCCAAAATCCATAACTTTCTTCAACACTTAGTAATTTTTTATCCATATTCTTTAATTTTGTCATACGTTGTCATATTTTAAAAAATCCATAACTTTCTTCCACACTTAGTAATTTTTTATCCATATTCTGTAATTTTGTCATACGTTGTAATATTTTCCAAAATCCGTAGCTTTCTTCCATACTTAGTAAATTTTTCCCATATTCAGTAATTTTGTCTTACGGTGTAATATTTTCCAAAATCTGTAACATTCTACCATACTTAGTAATGTTTGGTCCATATTCAGTAATTTTGTCATACGTTGTAATATTTTCCAAAATCCATAGCTTTCTTCCATACTTAGTAAATTTTTCCCATATTCAGTAATTTTGTCTTACGGTGTAATATTTTCCAAAATCTGTAACATTCTACCATACTTAGTAATGTTTGGTCCATATTCAGTAATTTTGTCATACGTTGTAATATTTTCCAAAATCCATAGCTTTCTTCCATACTTAGTAAATTTTTCCCATATTCAGTAATTTTGTCTTACGGTGTAATATTTTCCAAAATCTGTAACATTCTACCATACTTAGTAATGTTTGGTCCATATTCAGTAATTTTGTCATACGTTGTAATATTTTCCAAAATCCATAGCTTTCTTCCATACTTAGTAAATTTTTCCCATATTCAGTAATTTTGTCTTACGGTGTAATATTTTCCAAAATCTGAAACATTCTACCATACTTAGTAATTTTTGGTCCATATTCATTATTTTTGTCTTACGTTGTAATATTTTCCAAAATCCATAACTTTTTTCCACACTTAGTAATTTTTTATCCATATTCTGTAATTTTATCATACGTTGTAATATTTTCCAAAATCCGTAGCTTTCTTCCATACTTAGTAATTTTTTACCATATTCAGTAATTTTGTGTTACGATGTAATATTTTCCAAAATCTGAAACATTCTACCATACTTAGTAATGTTTGGTCCATATTCAGTAATTTTGTCTTACGATAAAATATTTTCCAAAATCCATAGCTTTCTTCGATACTTAGTAATTTTTGTTCATATTCAGCAATTTTGTCTTACGGCGCAATATTTTCCAAAATCCGTAACTTTCTTCCATACTTAGTAATTTTTGTTCATATTCAGTAATTTTGTCTTACGGTGTAATATTTTTCAAAATCGGTCACTTTCTACCATACTTAGTAATGTTTGGTCCATATTCAGTAATTTTGTCTTACGTTGTAATATTTTCCAAAATCCATAGCTTTCTTCCATACTTAGTAGTTTTTGTTCGTATTCAGCAATTTTGTCTTACGGTGCAATATTTTCCAAAATCCAGCTGCGCGAGAGGGGGAGAAAACTCGCCGTCCGTGTGCTGTCTCTGCAGAACCTTCCAGCTAAAAACACATAAAGGCAGGGGCAAAATGGTCATTTTGCCCTGTCACAGCAATTTACCAAAATACCCCTCACTCTCTTTCGGTCATAACTTCTCGGTTTTAACTCCAAATCGAGCGTGCCACTAGTCTACGGACTCGTATTGACTAGCTCTACGCAACGGTACCACGGTCAAAATCATAGCACGCTCACACCAAAAAGTCAACCCCGAACCCTTCCTTGGTCAAACTTGGTCAACTCGGTCAACTTTGAGAAATTT
>QANX01005671.1:17948-40059 GCA_003254975.1 Ochetophila trinervis
ATATATATATATATATATATGTGTGGAAAATTCTAAAATAAAAATTAATACTAATAATATATTATTAGTGATAAATTTAAAATTTTCATCACTGATAATTTATTTTTATTGATGATATTTTCAAATTTGTCACTAAAAATATTTTTTTGACAATCATTATTTTATTAAAATGAAAATATTTATATTGTAAAAATACTCATATATATATATATATATATATATATATAAATGATATAAAAACTACATGGTGCCCACACTAAAGCGACTCACATGTGGGTTTTTATTTCATTTTTTTATTTCTGATTTTTTTGGAATTTTTTTTTTATATTTTTCTATCAGTTTTATAGAATTTAGGATTGTTGGGTCTTAAAAAAAATAAAAATAAATGACGCATAAAACACAACAATTGACTATGTTATGATGCTTTAGTTTTTTTAGTTTTTTCTTTTTTTTTGGATTTTGAATTTTATAAAATTTGGGAATGTTTGGTTAAAAAAAGGTTTAAATGCATTTTAGTACCTTTTAAAATTGAATTTGTTCACTTAGGGGTCTCTACAATTAATTTGTGCAATTGATACCCTCTAAATTGAAAAAAGTTGCACATTTGTCAAATGTAGTTGAAATTGACAACAAAAAGTTGTACATTTGTCTAATTTAGTTAAAATTGACAAATTCTATCAATTTAAAATTAACATATGATCCTCAAAATTATTATTTTACTTTTTTCTTGTACCAAAAATTTTAAAAAAAAATTTAAAACATGAAAAAAAAAATTTAAAATTCATTTATAGTTTTTTTTTCTCTTTTTTAATTTTTATTTTAAGTTTTTGGTAAAATTAAAAATGAAAAAAATAATTTTGAGGATCATATATTAATTTTAAGTTGATAGAATTTGTCAATTTTAACTAAATTAGACAAAAATACAACGATTTTTTTGTCAATTTCAACTACATTGGACAAATGTGCAACTTTTTTTAATTTAGAAGGTATCAATTGCACAAATTAATTGTAGAGACCCCTAAGTGAACAAATTCAATTTTAGAGGGTACTAAAATACATTTAAGCCTTAAAAAAAATTAATTAAAATAAAAACTCACATGTCGGGCACTAAAATGTGGACACCAAGTGGGTTTTATATAATTTTTCTCTTTCTATATACATAAACATGTTTTTTAGTTTTATGAATACATATAGTGTTTTTTTGTTGGAAACATATTCACACCATAAGGTAGTATACGTAATATGTATCAAATGCTGAAAGTGATACCTCAATTAATGAGTTAACACTTAAATTCTAATTGGACAAACAACTTTTAGCATTTGTTACGTCATTAGATGTCCAACATATATATATATATATAGCCAATCTATTATGTAGACCATAACTAATAGAAGATTTTTAATTACAATCTGTGTGTCGGTAATTTTCATTCCCACTGATGTCCCCGATCTTCAAGTTGGACTTTGGTCGGAAGTTCGTATGTTTCGTGGAAATTACTATAGTAGATTTAGTCTCAGGTAACATTGAAGATTTGTCTAGATGGTCGAATGTTTCCGTCCAACGCCTTCCACTTCTACTACATTAATGATCAAAAAAAATAGTAGAAATAGTAGTTATTCTAGAGATTCATCCCAACAGAATTAGGAAACCAACTTAACCTAATTTTGTAAAGCCCTGTGTTTTAGCCTATTAAAGTTGAGGGCCAGGTTTCCTCATGGAATAAAAAAACTTAAAAGCTTGAAGTACTATAATACCCCGTGAAAGGACTAAGGTAAGGATATGAACTTCATAACCTTAGAGAGTGCACTTATTTCTCTAGACTTTACATACACTACCTGACTTGATCGTCGGAGTATCTTTGGTCGGCACCAAAACCGGTGCCCCAAGACTTTGATGATATTGTTTATGTTTTGCAGGGTTAAAGGCGATCTGTGGCCAAGCTAAATCATACCTCTACAGTTTGGCGCATTAGGTAATGGTATTTTTACGGTTCTAATTGTGATTTTACCTAAGAAAAGAACCAAAAAATCTTATTTAGGTTCAACTGATAGCGGTATGTTTCCCAATACCATGGTTGATCTGAACCCAGAAAATGTTTAGATTAAATTGGAGGGGGACAGAAAGATAACACGTCATGAAAATTCGAGAGAAACATCGGACAAGCACCGCGAAAGAAGTGATGTGTTTGCGGTAGAAGCACATGGACGACCAAGTAAGTCAGGCCCAACCACCCAGCAAAAAAGGTTGGCACCGAATAACATAAGCTCTTTTCAAGGGCCCAACTGGAGAAGAAAGGGGGTTGTTGACCTATTCAAGCATTACAACCTGACCATATCCCCTTACCAAATGGTTGAAGTGATGAAGGATAAGAGCTATATCCATTGGCCAGGAAAAATGGTCTTTGACTCTCATATGAAAGGCAACTCCAATTTCTGTAATTTCCATAATGACTATTGTCATTTGACCGCGGATTTCTGACAATTAATGTGGGAGGTGGAAAGCCAAATAAAACATAGGTGTTTTAAAGAATTCCTCTCCAAGAATAGAAATTCTCCAGAAAAGAAACTAGAAAGAGGCAAATACCCGAGGGAAGCAGGCTAGGTGGTTATGAGGATGCACACGAAGAAAAAACCGCAGATGTGACAGTGAACACTATCCATGGTGGATATGCTAGTGGGGGTGATACGATGGTGGCGAAAAGGAAGCATGCTCACAAAGCCGAAATGGTGACGATCGAAGCATACAACCTTGGGTATCTGGACCAGCCTAACACTGTGTACATTGTAAAAGATGTTGAAAGGTTGCTCTTTCCCTATGATGACATGCTGATTATCAAGGAAACCATTCCAAATGTTTTAACAATAGAATACTGGTCGACACACTCGATGGATGTTATTTTTTTGTCGACCCTGAGAAGTATGGGATATGAAGAATGAAAGTTGAAAGGATAGCCATGAACTAAGTAACCAAGTGCAGTTGTCAGAAACATGTTAATGCCAATCTCGATGCAAGGAAAAATGATATACTCGACCATGGTGGTGGTGGATTCTGCCTCAGCGTAAAATGCAATCCTCGGACATCCGTGGCTAATCGAAATGAGAGTCGTAATTAGCACTTTCCATCAGACAATTAAACTTCCAAATGGAAACGTGGTTAAGACCTTAAGAAGTGAGCAAAAGGTAGCCTGACCATGCAATGTCGAGGCTACCAAAGAAAAACACACTGCCAGCTGGCAATCAAAGAGCTTTGGGGTCTTTGCCGTGGAATTAGAGAATAACAACAAAGATCGGATATAGAAAATTCCTATGAACCCCGTACACCTAGATCAAACAGTGATGATCAGAACTTGCTCGTCAACTAAGGCCAGGGAAAAGCTCATCAATTTTTTGAAATAATGAGTACATTGCTTTTCTTCGGACACAAGTAACATGCCTGAAATTGACTTGGAAATCATTACACACAAATTGAATGTTGATCCATCTTTCAAACTAATTAAGAAAAAGAGAAGGAAATGTGCGCCACTGAAGAATCAAGTTGTGAATGATGAGGTAGATAGGTTGGAAACCAATGGCCTTATAAAGGAGGTACAATATCCAGATTGGCTTGCGAATGTTGTGGTTGTGAAAAATAAGAATGGGAAAAACATAGTTTGCATTGATTTCACTAATTTGAACAAAGCATGCCTGAATGATAATTTTCCTCTCCCTATGATTGATTGGCTGATGGATACTACTACAAAGCACAAGATGATAAGTTTCCTAGATGCTTTCTAGGGCTATAATCAAATTTTAATGCACCCAGATGACCAAGAGAAGACATCTTTCATGACTGAGAGAGGAATTTATTGTTATAAAGCTATGCCTTTTAGGTTGAAGAATGCAGGGGCAACCAATGGTTAGTGAACCAAATATTCAACGACCAAATAAGGAAGACAATGGAAGTGTACATAGATGTTGTTCAAGTCACAGAAGGCCAATGATCATCTGAGACAAACCTTCGACGTCCTAGAAAAGTATTGAATGAGTCTCAACCAGACCAATTGTGTTTTCAGCGTCTCGACATAGAATTTTCTTGGACACCTGGTTACTTAGCAGGGAACAGCGACAAATACTGATCAAATTAGGACCTTAATAGACATGTTGTCCCTCAAAAGTAAAAAGGACTTACAAAGGTTGAATGGTAGAGTAGTGGTACTAAACAGGTTCATATTTAGATCTTCGTACAAGTGCTGTGAGTTTTTCAAAATTTTGAAAAGGGTTATGTGTTTTGAGTTTATGGAAGAATGTAAGGCTTTTGGAGAATTGAAGAATTACCTCGGGTCACTAACTCTACTGGTGAAATCGAACCAGGAGGATGTTCTGCAGTTATATATGGTTTACTCAGACTACGCGGTAAGTCAGTTTAGGCAAAGAAAGATATTAAGGACTAATGGCCGATCTTTTACACGAGAAAAGTGTTGTTAGATTTAGAAATGAGGTATTCTAGGATGGAGAAGTTAGCTTATGCTCTAGTTGTGTCCGCCCAAAGGCCCCACTATTGAAATAGTCACGATTTACCCTCTTCGGACTATTCCTCACAAGCCCAATCTTGTAGGATGCTTGGCATTGTGGGCAATCGAGTTAGGAGCCTTCGACATCAAGTATGTCCCGTGGAAGGAAATGAAGTCACAATTCATTGCTAGTTTTATAGCATAATTCTCAATAGTGTCATAAGAAGTTGAAATGGAAGCTAGAATTTTTAGGTTCAAGTGGAGTTTACTTGTAGATGGATTATATAATGCCATGGGGAGTCAGCTTAAATTCTTTTGGATAGTCTGAACAATGGTTTGATTGAGCATTCACTACGCTTTGGTTTCCATAAATCTAACACTGAAGTAGAGTACGAGGCACTAATTGCAAAACCTTGGATTGGCATGAAAGTTTGGAGCTACTTCGTTTAAAATTACTAGTGACTCTTGGCTGGTGGTAAACCAAGTGAACGGTTCTTATGTTGCCAAAGGCTTATTAAGAATTTTGAAAAGGTAGAATTGAGACAGTTATCGAGGAAAGAAAAATGTCATGCCAATGAGTTGAAAAATGTAGCCTTAATTAGGCATCTCACGGGGAATAGAAACATACATGTGGAGTTTATTTCAGACTGAAGCATTGCCGAGAATTCGAAGGTGATTAAGGCTGACAGAGAAGAGTAGACATAGATGAAGGAAATCTTGGAGTATATAGTTGATGGGATTCATCCACCAAATAAATCTAAAGTACAGAAGCTACAAATGACATGATCTAAGTACTGTATGTTTGGTGGTCATTTGTGCAAACAATAATTTTCAAGTCCTCTTCTCAAGTATTTGGGCCCTAATGAAGCATTGAAGGTGATGGTAGAGATGTATGAGGGATCTATGGAAATCATTTTGGGAGGTTTTCTATAGGCCTACACTAATAAAGAATTTTGAGAGGTATGCAAGTGCAAAGGAATGCGAGAAGTATTAAAAGTTTGCTTCAATACATCACATTCCATCCAATGAGCTGACCTCGGTGACCAGTTTGTGGCCTTTTATTCATGTTGATTAGTTATAATTGGTATGTTGACCATGCCCCTAGACTAAGGAAATTTATTTTGGTGGCGACAAATTTTTTTTTTAAATAGGTACCACGATCAAAGACTCGGACGTGGTGCAATTCATCTAGAAAAATGTGATTTGCAAGTTCAAACTCCCTAGAGTTATAGTCACGGATAACGGACCTCAGTTCAATAGAGCTAAGTTCAAGGATTTTTGTTCAAAGTGGGAGATTACCGACCTCAACTCATCAGTGCTAAGTTCAAGAATTTATGTTTGAAGTGATAGATCAACGTCATATATTCAACTCCAAGACATCTGCATGGAAACGGGTAAGTCAAGGTAATGTATAAGACTATTATGAACACCTTGAATAAGCGACTGGAGCGAGCCAAAGATGAATGGGCAGAGGAATTGCCAAGAGTACTCTGGTCTTATCGGACGACCATCCGAGGACCCACTGGGTCTACCTTTTATTCTTTAGTTTATGGAAATGAAGCAGTAATTCTAGCAAAGATATTTGAGAGAACAGTAAGGACATGTGGGTAGCTTGATCCTTTTAATAGCCAAGTGAGACAACAAGCTTTAATGAGTTGAAAGAAAAGTGAGAGGCAACAAACATAATGCTTGGATATTACTAGCAAATAGTAGTGCATTATTACAACACTAAGTCACCATAGGCAGCTCCAAGACAGAGATCATATGCTCCGTAAAGTCTTCTAAAATACACAAGAGCTCAATGTAGAAAAACTCAGTCACAGTTGGGAAGGTTCTTATACAGTCATCTACGCACAGGACAATGAGGTTCAACATAGCTAGAACTCCGAAACACTTGTCTTTTTTCCACCCCAACTCTTTTTTTTCCTTGACATATTTAGGATATCATTAGCATATATCTTAAATTGTTTCGGGCTAAGGAGGGCTAGAGGTACCCTAGCCTTAACCAGTCTTTATTTTTCCTTTTTCAAAAAATAAATAAAATATTAGTTTCTTTTTCATCCAATTATTTGTCTGATTTCTTATGTAGAACTTTTTGCTTTTGATACTTCACTACTCAACTCATTAACAATTTAAGCGTTATATTGACGTATGGAAAAATAAGCCGACTCGATTTGGAAAGACTACAAGCTCGTTCAGTTTAGAAAAAACTATGAATTGGTTTTTTTAGAATGTTATACCCACTGTCTAGCAAAAAACTACAAAGTGATCTCAAATTGCTAAGCAACGGACTATCCATAAGTATACGGGGCACATTTACAAATTTGGTTTTTGACCTACTAGTGGAACTAATTAAGATTAGTGGTGGGGGAACTATGAGCAAAACATTTCCTTAAAAATGTGAATGGGTCCAAGTCAAATGTAGGTCTGCATGTTCTGACTGATTACTCGAACATCGGTGGATAATTAGCGGTCAAAAGAGCAAAAATATAGGAAGGTTTTTAGCTAAACCCATTTTTTGATGCTTAATGTTTAATTTTATTCTTGAATTAATTGTTTGCACATATAAGTAGGTATAAAAAGATTATTTCATTAATAATCGAAAGTTGAGGTGTTTGAACACCTTTACATGATGATAATTAAATTGACAGGAAATAAAAATAATAGTAGAACTTTTTCTTGAAGATTAAATGTGTCGATGGTTGGTCTACCATGGGGTGGAGCTTGTGCTTCTTCGAGGGTTGGCTTGGTTGTCTGGACAATCGGATGGTCATCCAGAATTAAGAGCTGATTTAGAGCAACGTTGGTTTCCTCCATTGGCACAAGATCTGGGCTTGTAACCTTATCCATGTGCGTAAAAGCATCAAACAAAGTGTACATACCCTCGTACGTGGACTTACTAAGTGAGTGATCAATTTTACCAAGTGTATTATTTCTTTTTCCCCATGTGAATCCCTATGGCAATTAGCTTTGTTTGATTCATCTCAGTAACCTTCTCCATTTTCCAAAGCATTTTTTTCAACTTAGTTACTCTTGACTTCTCCCTTTGAATGTTAGCTTTTATGTTATTAAGCTCATATAGCAGTTCCAAATCTTGCTCAGAAGAAGCCCGCCTCTTGTCTTCTATAGTGCGCTTGGCATTCCTTATCTCTTTCTCTGTCTTTTTCAGATTTTTTTCACTCGGTCAAAAGTCTCATGTAAGGCTTTTAGAGCACCGTCAGATTTAGATATTTTATTCTCTAGTGAAGTCAACCGTTTGGTCAATCAATTGTTTTTTTCTCGTCTCGAACTTCCTGTGGGTAGCAACCACCACATTTTGAGCCACCTGCATCCAACGTTGGAAGATATTAGGGAAGGAAATTGGTTAATGTGCATAAAGAATAAGTGAAAGACAGTATACTTTGTGGAGTAGAATAGTTGCCTCTTGGAAAAGATGATCCTCGGATACTTCTTTGAGCTTGGTAGCATCAACAGGCGTCATAGTTTGATAAAGCATTTCGATGTAGTTTTCCTCATTGTAACTGAAAAAAGTACATTCTAGGTAGGTCAACCTGATGTTCTCATCCATCATGGAATCTCATAGCCTTGCCTTTTTTGCCAAGGGGAATGCTCCTCGACAGTAGGTCAATGGCTTGAAGGTTGACCACAAGGCTTTTCTCATTATCCAAGAGTAGAATTTGATGCTCGGCTAGAATGGTAGCAGCTTTGGCTGGTCTGGTGACCATTTTTTCAGCAGGCTTTCTCTGCTTCTGAGCTCTTTTCTTGCTTTCATAAGCCATCACCTTCCTTTGGATCTCGAACATAGAGGGCTTGACAACTAGGGTTTTGTTCTCCATTGGTTGAAGTTTTTGGGTGAAAAGTTAGACCAAGAGACAAGACTAGATCCAAAAGAAAGATAATTACGATGCCTAAACCAATCTAATTTTGAGATTTGAAGATAAAAAGTTCTGGAAAGGGAACACTAGTCGGAATATATTTTTGGTCTAGTTGAATTTTGGCAGCGATCAAGTTTTTCTCAGACAACAAGATTTAAGGTTGAGATATATTTGGGGGATGTTGACGAAAGATAAGATTGATGAACTCTCTTGTGGGGTCAAATCCATGGGTTCTTAGTTGAGATGGCGGCCTGCATTCAAATTAAGTCCATTAGTAAAAGGTCAGACGTTTTCATCAGACATACCCAAATTAATTAGTTATTGAAGCTCAAGTTCTAGGTATCCCTCACAGCTCTAGAATTTGGGGTTAGACTGTTCTATCCCCACACACTTTTTGCCAGTTTTTATAGCAAATGTTGGTGTTGAGTATGAGTTTTTTCTTCTTATGGGCGGTACAAAGGAATGAGAATTTTTTGTCTGAGTTCTCTTGTAAAGTGTGGAAATAAAATGTAGGACTAAAATGTTAAGAAAGATCTTTTAAGTCTAAAACAAAATAATAAGTCCAAGCAGAATACACCATATGTTGGGCATAAGCTGACAAGGTGCTAGGTCAAAATATGGGAATGTGTCTCGAATGAAGGGATGGATAGGAAAGCAAAGACCTATTTTAAAAGGAATTTTGTAGAAACATGTATAAATATCTCGTGGAAAGCAGAGATTTCACCGTCGTTTGCATAGTCTAGAATGAAGTTTCAAAATTGGTATTTATTTTCGAGAGAGAGAAACTCATGGCTGATTTTTATTCTTGAAGAGTAGTAAAATGGTTCTCTCTTCTCTTGGCCTTTCCTTTGGCAAGAAGATCGTGCACTCAGACCAGAAGAAAAGTCCACAGAGGCATTCTTTTTCTTGGATGCACAATCCAAGAATTGATTTTCTCAGAGGACTCATCCTCATAGTCAGGGATTTAAGTTAACTTTAGTTTTTGGCCAAGAGTATCAGAATTTTGTTCTACAAGGTTTGATTTGGGGGATGGAACCAAAGGGATTTGGTTTCCCTCAGGACCAAATTATATAAATTGATCATCCAAGTGGTTTCTCTTGGACTCATGTCCAGAGTACTTTGTTGGTCTAGTTACAGTATAGTCATCTACAGAGATATAAATACCCTTTTGGTCAAATGAATTGAGCAGCATGGTTTTCAAAGTAAAAAATTTGGTTCAAATATGTCAAAATTTCTTTCTTAATTTCTTAAGAAAGAAATTTTATAAACAGAAAACGTGGGAAAAGGTAATTAAATTTTAGATTTAAGAGAAGACTAACCTAAGCAGTTGAAGAACAATGAAGAACGAAAAAGATTCAGGAGAAAAGAGATTGAAATGTTGCAAAAAGTGTTGAATCCCCAAGAAGGAACAACTTCTAGAAACAATAGGGGACGTTGACGAGTACTCAAGATTGCGCACTTGTTTTTCTAGCCTTCAAGATTGTGCACTTGTTTTTCAAGATTACAAAAATGGAGGAAGTGAGTTTTCGAGTGTTGCATCTTCAAGTTTGGGTAGGTGAAAAGGAATGAGGCAAAGGAAAATGATTATGCAAATTTCTTAGGTAAAGAGTGTAAAGAAGAACAAGGGAGTTTATAATGCAAGAATCAAGGGTCACAATTTAGATATGGAGATATGAATTAACAGAATAGATCAACCGATTCTTCAAGTTAAAGTAGAAGTTATTTCGTGTGACCTTGGACTCTGAACTAGTGTGGCACGTGTCAAATATTGTCACATTGATCAGAGCACCCTTCGTGTCAGTCATTTCAAAATTCTCTGATATATATTGTTACTCCAATCAAATATTTTCAATATTTAACGATAGGGGTTAACCATGTAATTTCTATTTCGACCTATGTCCCTGATCTTCAAGTTGGACTTCAGTCAGAATTCCAATGTCTCGAGGAAATTACTATGGTAGATTTAGTCTTCGGGTAGCATCAGATGTTTGTCTGGATGGTTGGATGTTTCAGTCCAACACCTTCTACTTCTCCTACATCAATGTTCGAGGGAAAGAGCAAAAAATAGTGGTTACTCTAGAGATTTCATCCCAACAGAATTAGGAAACCAACTTGATCTAATTCCGTAAGGCCCTATGGTTTAGTCCATTAGGGTTGAAGACTAGGTTTCTCTAAAAGTCCGAGGTACTATAAATACCTTATAAAGGGATTGAGGTAAGAATCTGAATTTCATAACCCTAGATAGCGCACTTGTTTTTCTAGCCTTTACATACACTATCTGACTTGATCATCAGTGCCTTAGACAGACACCACACCGGTGCTCTAAGAATTTCACAATATTGTTTACATTTTGCATGGTTGATTGTGATTTCTAGCAGAGCTAAATCATACCTCTACAGTTTGCACATTAAAGTACACATAGTAAACTAACTATATAATATATATATATATATATATTTGTTGTTGAAGTTTAATATTTGAGTCTGTTAAAAGAATTTTAAATATATACATTTAAAATAATTTTCTAGTAAATACTAAAATATATATTAATTATCTTGTGAGGGATAAACTCCAGCTACTTAATTATGTATAGCGTAATCAGACAACATCACACAATTAATTAAATTCTAACAATTCATCAACATCGTAATTGTTAGCTAGATTTTTAACTATCTGTTATCTTCTATTATGTAGAACTGCTACTTGATACCTATAACAATTCAAAAAAAAAAATGATGCGCCAATTGAATCAAACTACAATTTGATTGTATTAAATATGGAGAACAATATAATTATACGGTTTTTATTTCTTTTAAGATCAAAGGACTTTAAAAAAAAATCATCTAAGAATATACTAAGATCAATTGACTAACTAAATTGAAATTCTAAGGAGAATTTAATTAAGTAGTTTATATTGTAGTTTTGTGTTGATTGAGAGATCCCTTCAAATATTTGTGAAGCTTCTATTTATAAAAGAGACAATCGCTCATCAAGTTTTTGTGCTTCCACAGTGGAACAAATGTCAATTTTAATTTTCACGCTACCCATTTATACTTGAGAAAATCCAAATCCATTCTATCCTGAAACAATATGGGACAATTGTATTTTTTCGCTAATCAATTTCAAAAATAAAACTTGAATAAATTAAATATTAATTCAAAAAATTAATATCTGGCTTAAACATTATCATCATGATTCAGAATTTTGTTGTAGAGAATAAAATTGCAAAGAAAATATTAATTAGCTTTGGTCCAACAATTATGACCTAGAGTATTTCCATGCCACCGTCTTGCAAATTCAACTCAAAATACATTCACGTGCCAAAAAAACTTGTGCGAAAACTTAGATTGTTCCACATATACAAGCTCCACCAATCCTTTAGCTATATAAATTCCTCACACCCAAGGTGAACCTTCCAAACTCTTCACAAAATTTCTATTATTTTATTCCATGTAATCTTCCAATTAATTTTTCTTTTACTACTTGGTAATATCTTCAACCAATTCAAAAACTCTATCTCATTTATTATAAACATCTCATTATTCCTTTTGGCCTCCTTAGTATACTCTCTCCATCATGCTCATCTGGTTGGGAAAAGCTCTAAATGTCAAAGGTAGAACATCAGTCATGTTGACAGCTACCTCATCGATAGTTCTACACTTGACTATCAAGGTTTTGTTGATAAAGTAATTACAATATCTTCTTTCATTTAATTTTCGTCCAAGTATTTCAAGCATGAGATGATCTCGACATTTCAATTTCTGACCTAAGCATTAGACTGTTTCTTCAATCTTGAAACTCCAGATAAAGTGATGACTTTTTTGGCTAAAGCTATGGCCAACATTTTCAAGTGATATGGTCTCCCTTTTGTACCACAGAGGTGTGACTTTAATTAATTCAACATGTTATTGTCCTTTTTACTTTCTGTAACAACTACTGTTACTAGGGATGAGCAAAAACTGAACCGAATCGATGCAATTGACTGAACTGATGCTATGCAGTTCGGTTCGGTTTGCTTTTCCATACATTTGCGGTTCGGTTTTTTATATTTGAAATAAAGATGATCGGTTTGGTTTGCTGGTGGATTGATTTTTACCCAACCCAAACCGAATCGAATTTTTTTTTTTTGCTAGCCTGGCACCCTCCCCTGTTTGAAATTTCCTAAATTCAAGTCAAGCAAACCCTACCCCCCCGACCCTGAGTCCCTCCCGAGACCGACCATCCCCCTCCCTCGTCGCCGTTCACCACTGCCAAGCCCGCCATTCCCGTCAACCTCATTGGCGCCGACACTCCAGTCAATCTCGCCGCTGGCACTCCGGTCGTCGATGCCATATTTGGTCTTCAGCGCAGTAACCCGTGGCCATATCTGGTCTTCTGCGCAGCTCCAGTCGCCGACGTCGCTACTCCATTCTCTCTCTCCAGGTTGAGAACAGACCTTCTGTCTCTTTCATTCTCAGTTTATGGATTTATGGTTTACTTGAGTTGTTTTTCTAATTGGGTTCTAAAAATGAATTGGGTCACGCAGCTCCTCGCCGCCAACACCGCGCCGCCACCTCGCCGCTGCCGCCAACACTCGCCACCAACACTCTCCAGCCCGATCTCCTTCCCTCAAGCAAACCTCTCTCTCAAATGTGGGTTTTTTATTTTAAGTTTTATTGGTTATAATTTGTTAGTATTTATGATGTTTGTTGGAAATTATGGTTGGTGTGCTAGTATAATTTATGGTGGTGTTTGACTGGTTACATAAAAAATTATGGTGGATTGATGACTGATTGTTAGTGTTGTATTTATTTATGGTTAAGAATTTATGGCAATGGACTGGATAGTGGTTAGTTAGGTATTGGTTATTAATGATATAGTTGAAACGTATGGTTGTAAAATTGTAATGAAACTCGTAATGTATATCTTTGTTTTAACAATTTGTGATTATGCATGATACATATTGCTTGCTGCCTTGCTTGTTATTCTTGAATGTGTTTTTTAGTTATTTTTTTGTTTGGGTGTTTGTGCATGTCTTTTACAATAGGTTTTAAATGAATGCAGATTATTTAGATGAATTTGGTGAGGGGGATGAGTTTTTCGATGGAAGTCACCCACCAATGACAATATTGACTCTAACACGCCTCAAGTTCAACAATCCGAGAAAAGAAAACCTTCTAGGCCTCATTCATGGGTTTAGGATCATTTTGATAAAAATGATACTAAAACTAGATGTGTGTGCAAGTATTGTGGTGCAGATTATGCATGTCATATAAAACATTGTGGAACTAGTACATTGAAAAATCATTTGATAAATCAATGCAAAAAGTACCCTAATAGATTGGAGGATAAAAAACAAGTTCTTTCATTTCAACAAACCAAACGTAGTGATTCTAGTAGTAATAATTTGATTGCTACTTCATTAAGTAAAGAGGCATGTAGGATTGCATGTGCCCAAATGATTGTCATAGATGAATTGCCATTTAGCCATATTGAGGGAGAAGGGTTTAGAAATTATAGCCATACTTTAAACCCGAAGTATGACCCACCATCTCGAAAAACAGTTTCTAGAGGTGTGTTTCAAATGTATTTGGATGAGAAAAAAAAGTTGAAAAGTGTGTTATCTTTGAATAAACAAAGAGTTTGTCTTACCACTAACATTTGAACTTCTATTCAAAATAAAAATTATATGACTCTTACTGGTCACTTTATTGATGATGATTGGATTGCATAAGATAATACTAAATTTTTGTGTTGTTCAAAATCATAAGGTTATTGAGAATTGTTTGATTAACTGGGGCATCGAGAGAGTTTTCACAATTACTGTTGATAATGCTTTTTCAAATGATGTTTTTATGCATGTTCGTTGTGTTGCACACATTATTAATATGGTTGTTCATAGTGGGTTAAAGGAAATTCATGCTAGCATTGTTGGAATTCGCAATGCTGTTAGGTATGTTCTATCTTCTTCTTCAAGGTTTCAAATTTTTTAAGAATGTATAGATAAAGAGAAGATTGAAATCAATGGCATTGTAGTTTTGGCTGTGCCTACAAGGTGGAATTCCACCTTTTGATGTTAAAGTCAGCTTTGAAGTTTAAAAAAGCTTTTGAAAGGATGGAAGATGTGGATGGAAATTATTTGCAATACTTTGGAGACTAGGAAGTTGGAAGGAAAAGAAGTGGAGAAGAATGTTTAAAGAAAAGAACTGGACCACCTCAAAATATAATTGGGAGAATGCAACTGTCATTGTGAAATTCTTAGGTACTTTCTATGATGTTAATGTGAAAGTTAGTGCTTCTTTGTCTGTTACTTCTGCTATGTGCTTTCATGAATTGAGTTTGATGTATACTAATTTGACTGAGTAGAGTATGAGTACAAATCAGGTGATGGCTAATATGGCAAGTGAAATGTTGAAAAAATTTGAAAAATATTGAGGTACACTTGGAGATGTCAACAAATTATTGGTTATTGTTGTTGCGCTTGATCCACGGTATATGTTAGATTATGTATCATATCTTTTTAAGGATGCTTATGAGCCTGACATGGTTGAATATTTAACTAAGAAAGTCAAAAGACACTTTTTTTAGCCTTTATGAGTTCTATAAGAAAAGTGATAATGAGAGTGATGTTTCAAGCTCGAGCTCAAAAATTGTGAATAATGAAGTAGCACACAAGGAGTGGATGAAATGGTGGATGATGGTGCAAAAGATCGCCGTCTTATGAAGAGTTTAAAATTCAAACAAAAGCAAGTAGAGAGAAATTGTTTTGAAATAAAAAGTGAGGTTAAGCGCTATTTATTGGATGCATTAAAGGATGTAAGTAATGATAAGTTTGATATTTTGTGTTGGTGGAGAATTAATTGCACAAAATATCCAATATTATCTCAAATGGCAAAAGATATATATGCAATTCTACTTTCTACTGTGGCTTCTGAATCTTCATTTAGCACTAGAGGGCGTATTCTTGACACATTCCAGAGTTCATTGGGTCCAAAGATGGTGGAGGCTTTGATTTGTTGCCAAAACTGGTTGGGATCCATTTTGATCAAAGTGGATCATAGATTAGAAATTCCAGAAGAAGATGTGGCATACTATGATATAATTGAATCGGGTAATAATTGTATTTTTATATTTTACAACTATTTATTTAGTATATACTGTAATATTGTTGACTCTAATGTAACTTACTAACTTATGTTCATATTTTTACGAGAATGTTTTATAACAAGTATCGGTCTACCTCCTCCACACAAAAAAAAAAAAAAAAAAAAGATGTTTAACCATCTCAAGGTCCACCACTACACTTCTAGTTTCTTTTTACTTGATTTTATATTTTAATATTTCATATTTGAATTGTCTTTTAAATAGATTTTATGTTTGGATGGATGGATTGTATAACTTAAATTTTTAATATGGTTACTTTACTTTGAGACTTAAATTTTAGGTTAGATTGTTCTTGGTTTTAATATTTTACATTTTCAAGTTACTTTTGGATAGTTTGAATTTGAAGTCAAGGAAAGCATGACAATATTTGGATGCCATGCCTTCCAAAAAAGGCAATGGAGAGATTCATTGATATTGTTAAAAGGCTAGCTTTGCTGGTTGGTTGGCATGGTTATTGGTAAGTATCATAATTCATCTATTTTACTTGATTTAATATTTTATTAGATATTTATTTTAATTTAACATTTTATATTTTAATTGTCTTTTAAATAGATTTTATGTTTGGATGGATTGTATAACTTTAATTTTAGATGAATGGTTACTTTACTTTGAGACTTAAATTTTAGGTTAGATTGTTCTTGGTTTTAATTTTTTACATATTTGATAGTAATATACTAATATTTGGAATTTGGATAATAGTTTTTTTTTTTTTTTTAATTTTGTATGTTTTGTAATTTGTAAATCTTTATATTGGGCTTGATTTGTTTAAAAATCAGAATTTATTTTAGCCCAAACTAGTTAAATTTATTATAAGATAAATTGTAATGCTTTTTAAATTTTAGCCAAAAAAATACAGTTTAGGCCCAAATCATCAAGGCCCAAATTGATCGACCCGGCCCAAATCAACTAACCATGTTCGGTTCAGTTTGAAGGTCGGTTTGGTTAGGATCCCAACCCAAACCTATCAGTTGGTTTGGTTCAAAAAAATCACCAAAAATCAAACTAAACTGACCTGTGCCCACCCTTAACCATTGCGGCCCTATTTTCAACAGCCTTCTCACAAGTTCTTGCTTCCTCAACTAAATTTTTGGTCTCCACATGCTGGCAATGCATCTGCCAATTTTGAGTCTTCGTATGTGGTTGATTGGACTTATATTTTGCATTGTACCAATGACCTACCTCTGTAATTAGTGGCCTAAATGTTTTCGGCTTCTCAATCTTTTAAAAAACAAATCTTGTATGATGGTATCTAGAAAAAAGTGTGTTGAATCTTTGGTTCAACTTGCCTCCCATGGTGTCGATTATTCAACTTCACTCGTCCATCCTGCAACTTTGGTCCTAAGCACTATAACATAAATTTTAGGTTGGGTGGTCCATAACCTTTTAGAGGTGTTTCTATCTACTCCCTACAAGTGATCTATTCTTTGCTTCTTTGATTTCATGTTTGCATCATATATGAAGCAATTTTATATTTTGATTAATCATTTTTGGTCAAATACTCCCTTCTAAACTTGACATCTTTTTTCCAGGCTCTTCCGGAAGATGTCGTAGGTCCACCTTGATCGTGAGTTTGGTCAAGTATGATATGTTGGCCGAAATCATGCTCAATTCGGCTAATAGGAAGGATTATTATCCACTTCCATTACCTCTTTACTATCCACTTTCATTATCTCTTTCCTTTTCACAAAAAACTTCATTGTCCCTTTACTATTCAATGTTTGGATGTATTCTTAAAAACCACGCAATTGACAGTTTGATACATCCATATGTTGTGCCACATGCAATATGACTTCTTTTCATCTCTTCGGTAGAATGTAAAATATGAACGTAAGGTAACCTAATAACCTTGTTAGCCAGTAGGTGGTCAAGAATATGATCAGCTTTGAAGATGACAAAGCTATAGATCATTTTTCTGTTCGAGCTGATTTTTCTTCATCTTCGTGACTAGTGAATGAGCTTTCTAATTTCTCATCACTATGGCTAGTGATTTACAAACGTATTGTTGGGTGGCTACAACTTCCATTGTATCAACTTCAGGTTTTCCCTATTCATTTTCTTGGTCATCAACTTTGACCAAGTAAATTTTAGGATTGGGTTCTTTATAGTATGATATCCTAAACGAATTATTCATTTGATACTCCTCCTCCAAGATGCCTTCATATAGAGTAGCTCCAAAACAAACACGAACAAATCATGAAACTCCATCTCTTCGAAATTTTTTATAAGCTTGTAGCTTAATCAGCCTTGGCCAATTTGAGAAATTCCCTCTTTGGAATGTTAATGGCATCTGATATTTACCTTTTTGAAAATAGCAATGAAGTTTTGTACTGATTCTCCTTCCATATGTCGCAGTTGTGATAAGTTGACCATGGAGTTCTCTAATTTAATTATGTAGAATTGTTTGCGGAACTTCTGCTCTAAGTCTTGCTGGCTCTGATTGAGTTTGGTTGTTGGTTGATATACCAAGAGAAAGTTAAACATGTTAGAGAATTAACAAACATACGAAGTTTGAGAAAATTGATGGTCGAGAAGCATTGGATAATGAAGTAGCCAGCCTATATGTTCCACATAGATTGGTTTTTTCCCTTTAGAATAAGATGAAATCAGGAAACCTAAATCTTTTTGAAAATTTGATCCAGTTGATAGTGTCAGGGTAATACCTTTTATAAGACTATTGATCAATCCTTCTAAATGCAAGACTCATCATCTTTTATATGATAGTTTCAATGGCTTCTAAGAACAATTTATAATTTAACTAAATAATTTATATTCTAGTTGTGTGTTGAGCGATGGATGTTGGTGAAACTTTTATTTATGTTGGAGAAAACGATTCAACAACTCTGTGTGCTTTCAATGTGGGATAAATGGCAATTCCAATATCCAAGCTACTTATTTATCCTTACAAAAATTCAAATACCTTTTATTTCCAAACAATATGGGGCAATTGTACTTTTCCACAAATCAATTTCAAAAATAATACTTGAATAAATTAAATATTAATTTGAAAAATATATGGTCAAAACATTAACATAACGTGATATACATTTTTTGTTTGGTCAAGAAACACAATGTGATTGGTTGATTCAAGCAAAAGTCGTATTCTAGAAATAAATAAGTAAAATTGTGCAACAAATAAAAATTAAATATCATAAAAAAACTATAAAAAAAAAAATAAAGAAAGGGCAAAAAGAAGTTTGGGTAATAAATATTCATGTATCCATTCTATGCATCTTGCATGGGGTAGGACATGGAGGAATAAGATGCCAATGCTTAAGATCAAAATTCTATTCCTTTTCCTACTCCTTATTCTTTCCAACTTTCAATGTTCATGGTCATTCACCTTCTTAAAATTCAGTTTTAAATATAATTTGATTTTCATTTTAAGATATCAATTCTTTGTCAAATTTTAAAAGGTTATTATCTTCTTCTTTTATTGCTTCAATAAATCTTTTAAGATTAAAAATTTATGGATCTAGTTGTCATGGCTTCAAAAATATGAGTGTGAAAGGCATACCGGTATATATATTGAATAACAAAGGCTTAAGGACTAAATGTTAATGTATTCCTTTGCAACTTTAATTGATAAATCTTCTCCTATTGACCATACAATTTGTATACATATATATTTCTAGTTCAGCGAGTATAATTGAATTTTAAAACCAATACAATTGTGAAATTTAAATCTTTTATTCTTTAATTATAGTGCAAATTCTTTACCAACACATGTAATACCATCTGAATTACATGCTGTTTGGTTTTGATGCACTAACTCCCAAAATTGTATTTGTAGTCCTAAGCAAATTTCAGCGTTACAAAAGAACATACTTGCATACAAATTTGTGTGGGGTTATTCACCCAAAAAAAAAAAAAGAAGAGAAAATATCATTTAAAGCTCATGCATTTACTTGTATTTTACATTATGCGTCGTAGGTGGAAACATTTCTAAAATACTCTTTGCAGTTATTAAATTTCCATTACACATTTTTTTTTCTCTCGAATGGGCATGATGAAATGACTAAAATGCTTTTTAAAATAAAAAATTATTCTTTGAAAAATGTACAATATTTTTTCTCTCTGTGATCTCTTTCTCCTCTCTCTCATTCTGTATTTATCTTCCATCTCTTCATATCTCATTTTGTTTAGTAAATAATACTCTAAAATATTTTAAAATTTATAAATATATTTTTTCATTACAAAAAAAAATTAATATAAAATTAATTTATTTTAAAATTAAAAAATTTAATTTTCATTGTATAGTTCAGAAAGCTCATTCTTTATTATAATTTCTATAGTAAAACTATACACTAAAAAAAGTTTCATGGTCGAGAAAATTTATTATTTATCATAACATTTTCATTTCTTTTCACATCCTCATCACCACCCCTACAATATTCCTTTCCATCTCCATTCAGATTACTTTTTTGTCTTTGCTATAACCCAAAATTTTAAATCTATAAAAAAAAAAATATGGTCCCTTTTTGGATCAAATTTTATTCAATGCATTTCCACTTTTTATTTGTCAAAAATAACAAAGTTGAATCATAAACAAAATAAAAAAATTTAATAATTTTTAAAAGAAAAAAAAGGAGTTAGAGAAGTTGAAAGACGAAAGGAAAAAAAAATGTAAAAGGTTGTTATTTCCAACGAAAACAATGTATTTAATTTTTTAATAAAAAATATTTTTTTTATTTTTATTATAATATATTATAATGACTATTTTCAATTCATGCCAGTAAAATATTATAGAAATTTATTAAATTATTATTTAATAGATATATATTATAAATATTTAATTTAATATAAATTTATTAAAGTAGAAGATATTTTTGAAATGTTTTAAATCATAAAATTTAGATGAAATATAAATAAATTATATATATAAATAATATTTTTATTTCTATAAATATTTAATATTATTTTGCATTTTTTTTACAAAATTGAATAAAAATTTGTTAACGACGATAAATATTTTTAAAATTTTTTAAATTACGAAGTTTATATGAAAATAAAAATAAAAGGGTCGATGATATTTAATTTTTTTGTTTTGTTTGTTGAATAGATGATATTTAAATATTTATGTGTGTGTGTGTGGGGTCGGTCCATCTCATTGCAAGGATGAGACTGGAGTACAGATTTTTCCCTTTAAAAGGCCCCACTTCCAAAATACTAATGCGAAGCGTTGACTTTAACCACGTCCACTCCACCCCTATTCGGCTATTCCCGCTTCATTCTTAGGTCCCACTTATCTCAAAAATCGTCATCAATCGTGCTCGTCCAGGCAACACAAAAACTATCGTGCACCTTTCCGCACACTACAAAAACTCTCCCCCGCCCTCTGTTTGTCCTTTCTTCTGTTACTGTCATTTGCATTGTATGTATTGCTTTTGCTTCTCTTCCTTCCTTTAGCATATCCCACAAGGCACGAACGTGGAACTTCCCTGTCCGTCAGATCTATTATAAAGAACCGGGCTATATTTTCTAATCCAACAGACCAGAAACTTCCACGTCGATCGAACCGGTGCGGTTTGTAATGGAGTGCATTCGTAACGTCCGTTGTCTGACACAAAACTTTATCTTTCTTACGAGACAGCCGTGCTCTGCGTTCTTTTTCTACTAAAAAAATATTATAATAATTAGTTTAAAAATCAACGTTTCGGCTCCAGAAGTGGCCACGTGTACAGCGCACTTTAGCAGTGCTTATCCAATTGAAATTGAGAGTTACAACTCAAACTTTTTTTTAATGTTATTTGTCGCTTTTTTTGGGTGAATAATGTTATTTTGTCTGTCAGGAGTTTTAGATGGATTAGTGAGGATTTCAGTTTTTAGCCAAGATGATCAAAATTTGAGTGTTTTTATTATCTGAGTTGGAAATTTAATTTGTCAGCTGAACTAAATATAAAAGTAAAATATAAACTGGTAAATTGATCGACGCGGATGGATCTACCATTCGGAATTACATAAAATATACCAATTTCTACTTTTCTAATCTTTTTTATTCAAAAAAATGTTATTTTATCACTGTTTATGATGAATTATTAATATAATTAATTTTTTATTGAAATTTTTAATATTATAATTAAATTATCTTAAATAAAGTTTACTCTATAAATTACATTTTCACAATTACGGACTAATAATCATTTTCTTTCTATTTTTCTTGGGTTTTTGAAATGAGATAATGATGATAATAAATAATGTGATCGTCTTTTGCATTATTAAGGAGGCTATATGATGAGTGGGACCCATTGAGCAGCTGACGTGGTGAGTGACATCCAGCTGTTGTTTTGGGTGGGCTCCAGCTCGATGCCACTCCGTTACTAAAAATAAAATTTGAGTGTGCTTTGAGGGGTGTCGGTTGATACGCAAACACGGTGCAAAGTGCAAACCCGGGATTTACGCACCGTTTTGACACCACCACCGAGGGTTGTGCTTCTCTCCTGTTATTTATTATCTATTTTTTTATTAAAATTATTTCTTTAAAATTGTTTATCCCCATTTAAATTTATATTATTTAATTATTATGATGACAAATATGTCATTTATCTATTTAGTATATACAGTTGGATTTAATAGGATATGAATAACAGAATAAAATTGGATTCC
>QANX01005678.1:0-20769 GCA_003254975.1 Ochetophila trinervis
TTGAGCTTTAGATTTTAATAGAGTAATTTCACATAGTCTATTATTGTAAAACAAGTCTTTATACAATAAATTTTATATGATAAATTATTTACTATTTTTTAGATTGTACTAAGTTTGTATTTTGCCTAAATAGTTAATATGCATGTCTGTATGACTTGTCATGTGCTTGTGCCGTGTCAGATCCATCACGTACTTAACATATGTCGTGCATGTGCTGTGCCTGACCTATTATAGTGCCAAACACGAACCATTATGTGCTTTGTATTGAACATGGCACAGTTTGAAATATGTCATACTCATGTTGTGTATGTATGCCTGCCTATTTTTACACCTACTCTCAACATCCCTCAGCCATTAAAATTGTCTTGCGAAATACCCAACATTAAAACATCATGGGCCATTTCTTGACCAACCTTATTTATGTCTCTAAGCAAAAATCCACTGCTTCACCCCACCATTTTAAGGCTGGTGCTCTTAATGTCTCAGTAAGCTTCTTATTATAACCCATTACATGTTTCTTCATATATTATATATTATTTTTAATTCTAATTTTAAATAGAGAACTTTGTTTTTTACCTCGTGGGATTTTTTAAATTAGAGTTTCAGCTGTTGTAACCAATGCACCTGTAATCCTAGTCTTGGCAATGATCCCAAAACGCCATTGCGCCAATTGTGTTATTTATTGGACTCTCAAGCCTAATCTCATTTGAGATTCATTATGTTTTCTCAACGATTTCATGGTATTACCAAGAACGGCATATATGGCACTGAGTACAAGCTTGTGTTTCAAACTAATTTCAAAGGATTTGATGGACTTGCTAAAGGTAACTTCTACGGTACCGGTTGATTTTTTAATTGGCGAGCTTTATTTGGTGAGGCCGTCGTCTTTTCGACCATAAAAAATTACTGAGCTTGGACCATATAATATTGTTAAATTTTGGAAGAGGAGAAGAACATAACGGAGGCGGAGGGAGGAAGAAGAACGGGGGTTAAATGAAACAAGGGCGGATGAAGGAAGAAGAGCTGGGTGGAAGGAGGAAGAAGAACTGGGAGAGGTGGAGTGAGAAGAAGATCGGGACTTTTGATTACTGAAATTTTTGATTTTGAAATTAAAACAGATGATTAAGGCAAATGATTAGAGAGTATAATTAAGTATTTATAATAAATTAGAGATAAATTTGTAAATGAACAAATTTTATTTTATTTTATTTTTCAAAAATCTTGACTAAAATTATTGATTATCGGTTGCATATCAACAGAGGTTCGTGCTGGAGACCAGCTTCACTTGAGTTTGACCCCTGTTTGTGTGGTACACTTATGATCATCATAATAGAGGCCATGCAGTAGCTACTTTTTCTTTTCTTTTCTTTTTTTTTCCCCAGCAAATTAGTCCTTTAAAAGTGTAATTTATAATTAGTCCTTTTGAATTTTTCATTATGTAGATATGAATTTTCATTTCATGATTGTTGCCCGATTTCATATTTTGTAATCTAGCGCCAAAAAATACAATAAATTTATGCCTATAAATAATGCAAAAAGTTGCAACAACGATACTTTGTTGATTTATTTTATGTTTACTCTTATGAATCAATGAAATACCTATAGCTTGATACATAATAATTTATTTTTTATTTTTAATAATCAGTTTTATAAATCAGTAAAATCTCTAAAATTATCACTAACAGAGTCATTTACAGTTGAATTTTCAATTTTAAAGTTAAAAATTTATAAACTCTGGATAATTTATCAGTGTCGGTATAGCTTATTTATATGCTGTAGTTTTTTAAGTTAAAATCCTTTCAGTACGGTTGCTGTCATATAGTGTGCCCAAATAAGAAGATATGCTTGGAAAAGAGACATTGTTGTCAAAGCTTTTGGGACCACGGAATGATGAGGACCATCAATCATTCACTTGCAATAAGCTTGTTATAATGCCTAATAACGTTACCATTCTCAATTGTACACCATTACCTTCATATCTAATAATTACAAATACTTCTGGGTTGAGCAACTTGCTTTGGGACTGTGACTGCTGCGACTTGTTTTTTAGAGGCAATAATATACACCATTATACCACATAAAATGCCCAAGTGATATATGAGCTAGACAGATAATTACCTTCTCAGCAATAATAAATAGACAAATACCCAGTTCAAAAAAAAAAAAAAAAAAGAAGTTAAGTGAGATTGGTTAATTTGGTTTGACACTTACATTTACACATTTAAAATCGTTGGTTTGCATAAAAAGAAGGAAAAGAAGAAGAAGATAGAATACTGAATAATAATCATTGGAATATATTCAATGCAACAATCCAGTTGACACTCGTAAAAATTCTATTTTTTTAATTTATCAAAAATAAAATACTGGCCTAATAATTATTTTTGATAACTAATAATTATATATATGTTATAATCTCTTACCATAAATTAAATTTTTTATCCTATATCAGATTATGAATGTTTTACCATCACATTGACAAATAAAAATTTCTTACTTCTTTGCACATAATGGCAAGCAACTTAGGGTTAAACTTTAACTATTTCAATTTATTTTTATTTAGATTTCGCTTAAAAAAAGTCAAACTTTTGAAATAACTAATTCTAGAAATGCAGTTTTCAGAATTAGTTTGTTGAGAATCAATTTTTTTCACATAATGTTTAGTTAGTAATAGGAATGTTAGGATTTGAAAATAATTAAATTAAGTTTTGCGTTGTAAAATTAAGAGCAAATGAAAATAAGTAAATTAAATTTTGTGTTATAAAATTAAGAGAAAATTTGTAACTTTTAGAAAATCCCATACCTATATTTCTCGTGGATTGTCAAAATGACACCTCTATAAATGGGAACAACTTTTTCACATATTTTCTCTAAATTGTGAGAATTTGATTCTCTTAGCCCACACTTATTCATCTTCAAATAACTATCCAAACACATAAAAATCGTCACTCTTCCAACAAAATTAGATTCCTACTAAGTTTACCATTTATCAAAGGAGGTCTTATATCAAAGTAATTAAATTTATGCTTGTTTCATTTTTTTCAAAGAAAATAAGACATCACCGGGAAAGTTGTTATCACATGTCAAATGAAAAATATTATTTATCACTATTAATAATCATTCTCAGTAGAACTTATATATCATTTGACAATTTAAATAGTTGTTTAAAAAAATTAGCTTTTTCCAATTAAAGTTTTAGAACAAAAAATTAATACATAATTAAATACTTTCAATTAACAATTACTGCAATAGTTTCACTTATAATTGTACTAGTACTGATATGAAATACATGTATAGAATTGTTTTTATTTTTAAACAATTGATTTCTAATAACTTTTAAAAATAATTTAATTCTTGATCCCGCCCTAATTAAACATTCTCAAGTTTAGTATTTCTAGAAGCATTGTCACTAGATAAGTACTGTACATAAATTGCTATCATGAATTTTTTTTTTATGAAAAAAAAATCTACCTGTAACAGGGTCATAGATCGAGAAAGTATTTAGTGAGTGAACTGATTCATGCGTCTTTTTAAACTTTTAGAAGTCTACAATGAAAGCACATGTCGGTAAAATCTCTCTCCCCTTATGCAGTAACAGTGGAAATAAGCACTTGAATCCAAATATGGTTACCAAAATTCGAACCACAATTCTCGTCTTCACAGATGTGATGATTCAGCTGGCTCCTACCACTGAATTACATCTTTAAATGTACTGACATGTATTTATCGGCACATAGTACACCCACCAAAAGTTATACATTCAACAATATCAAATAATAATAATAATAAATGTGAAATTACAAGTTGCTATTAGTAATCATGAGAGAGAACATACCCCAAGGGATTCTTATCTTCATATCGACCTTGTAATTCTTTCGTACATACTTATCATTTATAATATATATGGTGTATTATTTTTCTTCTATCTTCTTTGACTAATATCTCCATGTGTAAGGTGGAAAACAACATCTTAAGTCTGATTTTAATTCAACCATAGTTCATCATCACCTGCCAGTCAAAAAGTAACGCGCGCGATTGACTAAATAACTTGCGAGTCCAATGCGTATATGTATGAATATTTTTGTTTTATATATTATCAACTATATATCGTCCAATTTATAATTGAAGATGACGCAGTAAATATTATGCCACAATTCCAATTAAATTTTTATTTTAGATTATTAATTGAAATGTCACATATAAAACTAAAATAATAATTTCAAAATTTTTACAAATGGTCGGTTTAGAACTATAGAAACAGTACTGATATTATTTAAAAATATTGTCAATTAATATCGTATAACATTATATATTAAGAATTACTATTTTTTAAACTAAAATTCATTTGAAGGAAGTATTTGTATAAACTTGGACGTTGGACTGATCAGCATCGATGTTGGATTTATACATGTAATCGTATAGTTAACTTTCATATGAAAATTAAATTTAGTATTTTGTTGGCACTATATTTAGTATAACGGTTAATTTAAATTAATTTTTCAATATGTTAAAGAAACTTTTATATTGATGCATGATAGTTTTCTGTACCAATTGGGCTAACCCCCAAAAATTATAAACTGACGTTTTATTTACATTATTGCCCTTAATATTTGGAATGCATGAAAATTTGTTATTTTAACTTTTAAAATTGGCGGCTATACCTCATATTAATAATGTTGTTTTCTCTCCCACGTGCCTCTCACATGTTAAAGTTTCTTCTTTTTTGCTCTATTTTTTTCTTTCTCTCACTAAAAAAATTGAAAAAAATGGAAGAAACAATGTTAATAAAAATTAAAAAAAAAATATAATACTAAATGAATAGTTACTTTTCTATATGAATCATATTCCACAATTATTTCTATACGATAATATTTGTAGATTTTATTTTTATTTTTCAATCTCTAAATCATGTGTTTTTTTTTTTTTTTAAACAATTTAGAAAGAGAAAAAGAAAAATGAAGGAAAAAAAAATGAAAACTACATGTGTTGGTATTGAACGGGAAAGACACTTGGAAGAAAAAACTACACGATTTAACGGTCAATTATGATAAAAAAAAAATGCTTGCAATTGAGAAAAATATAGAATTAATAATAAGCAGGATTGTCAATTTTTTAAATTGTAGAATATATTATCATACACTTTAAAAATCAAACGGCTGCAGTATAAATAAGTGTAAATTAAATTAACTATATAAAGATTGACCACATGATAATATTGTTTGTTTGCGTGAAAAGGTCATACGGATATAGACAAAAAAACACACACAAGTATCAATTCAATCAACCAAACCAAAAGGTACACATCAATACATACTTTTTTACAAAACCTTAATTTACTTTTCAAAACATCATCATGAAAAGTAAAACATAAAAAAAAAAAAAAAATAAAAAAAAAATATCACTTTTATTAGATTTCACATTATAAGTAACCATAGATCCCTGCAGCTCTACAGCAAGGTGGCCGCAGCAGCACAAAAATGGAGGCCTGCAGCCATGCTCCACCTCTTCACAAGGATTATGTCTCCCGCCGAACCGCCATGAACCGTGTATTTGCGGCGGTTTATGCGTCGGCAATAATGGCGTTGCTCTATCACCACGCGCTCACGCTCCTCCGTTCCACCGCCTTGTCCTCCTCCTTCTTTATCTCCCTCTGCTTCCTTATCTCCGACCTCGTTCTCGCTTTCATGTGGACTTCCTCGCAGTCTTTTCGTATGCGTCCCCTTTACCGGAATGAATTCCCCGAAAACGTCGAAAAAGTTTCCAAGAAATCCGAGTTTCCGACACTTGACGTGTTCATATGCACGGCGGATCCGCACAAGGAACCTCCTATGAGCGTTGTGAACACGGCGCTGTCTGTGATGGCTTATGATTATCCGACGGAGAAGCTTTCTGTGTATGTTTCCGACGACGGAGGCTCGGCTTTAACTCTTTTCGCTTTCATGGAGGCTGCGAAGTTTGCCAGCCACTGGTTGCCTTTTTGCAGGAACAACAACGCCGCCGAGCGAAGCCCGGATGCTTTTTTTGCTGCCAATCATTCTTCTTCTTCTGAAACTCAGAAAATGAAGGTAATAATATACCACGTCAATATATTTTCATGGATTTTTCACTGTTTTTCCACACTTATAATTACTTTAACCAATTTAATTAATCTGTAACGTTATACAAAATATTTACTAAATTTATTTATAAATTAACAAGTATTATATTATTGATTTATATATTTATATAAATTAAATATGGATAGATCTAGTTTTAAATAATAAATAAAAATTTAAACTAATTAAATATTTTCATATCTGTATTGTATAATAAATTTATTATTATCGTTAATTTGATATGATTAGGGTCTATAATTGCATAATTGTTTAATTGATGCGGACAGTAAAAAGATCAAAATCTGGAGGAAAAGAGTTTTATTTACTAATTACAATGTGATATATATATTTTGTCTGTCACTTTTAGATATTTGTGATGATTAAGATTACTTGTAGTTATATAATTAATTAACTGAATAAATTTAAATAAAATAATTATGATAATATATTTTATATCAAAGGGAGAAAGGTTTGACCCCATTTACTAAAAAAAAAAAAAAACTCTTATAGGATGCCATGTCTACATATATAGCTTTGGTAGTGATAGAACTTATTCGGTTTTTTTTTTATTAATTAAAATAATAAGTTTTCTGGTTGCATCTAGACTTCAGACTCTGTACAACAAATCATTGTATAGAACTTATTTTTTGTTTATGTATAGGTTGAATGGTATTTTAATTTGGTATTAGAATAAAATATTTTTGAAATCACACATTCAAAATTTAATAATTTCATTTCAAAATCAAAAAATTCATTTATAAATTTAAAAAAAGCTAAAGAAAAAAAAAAGGGACAAAAACTGTCGTATTTGAACTGGGAAAAATCAAACTTGGATTTGGACTTTTCCAATAATTGAATGCTGCCAAAAATATCCATCACCATAGTTATTGCCTCTTCACTGATCCTTCTTAAAATTGCCAACCGACTTTATTAAAACACAGCCACTTTTTTTTCTTTCGTGGGCACCACCTCTTAAAATAGTCTCTACTTTTAGGTATACAAACTTATTCTAGGCTCCAATCGATTTGTTTGTTCAAGAAACTTTCCTAATTTAGAGGGCAAGCACTTGATTACGTTGTTTCATATATTTATATTATTTAGGCTAGTGTTTTATATTAACAATGAATTTTGATTTGAATAAGTAAATCCATTGGTGAATTGGTGCTACTCAATTAAACAGTAATCAAACTTTAAATAGTTTTTGAAAATAACAATTCGTTAAAATAAAAAAGTTAAATTAATTTTATTTAATGATTTAGGACGATTTGACAAAACTTTGTCATCGGTAAATAGTAGATTGATTATATATGTGTGTGTATATATGGATTTAATTCTACTGACGCATTCTAATTTTTTGGATTTGTAACAATTGTTTTTTAACTTTTAAAATTAGTGTCAGTCTCTTTTATAATTATGAAACGCTGTGCCGATGTCTAATTTCGTTTCATTGTTATTCTAATTTTAAAAATTATAAAGCAACTTGTATCAAATTCAAAAAGTTAAAAGGTGCCTAGCATTAATTTAAGCCTGTATGGGTGTGTATGTACATACATACGAAGTTTTGACCCCTTTTTTTTTTTTTTGTCACGCTTAGATCATGATGATTAATTTAAATGGAGTTCTTAGTTAATTACAAGCAATAAATCAGAACTACAATGATGTCAAAGTTAAACAAACCTTTTATATAGAACTGGATTTTCTATAGCTATTTTTAAAAGTTCATGGCTACTGTATGCGCTGCTATTGGGATTCTTAACTGATTTCGATTTGTATACTTTAATAATAATAAAAAGAAAAGAAAAGAAAAAAAGATTTCAAGACCAATAAATGAGCTAGCTAGATTTATATTACACTTTTTTTCTTTTTTTAAATGCAGATTTTATATGAAAGCCTTAAAGTGAAGGTGGAAAATGTGGTTGAGAGAGGGGAAGTTGGTGAGGAATACCTTGTCCATGAAAGAGAACACCAAGCTTTCAGCAAATGGAATACTGATGGATTCAGCCGCCATGATCATCCTACTGTCATTCAGGTTTCAATTAATTCAATCATTTCAACTTCCTATTCTACTTCTAATTAAGATTCACCCTTCTTAATATCTATAACTGCTATAATTACTATTATGTGTTTGATATATGCAATTTAATTAAATCGATGAGCAGGTTATATTGGACAGCAGCAGAGACAGAGACATGGCAGGCCATGTAATGCCAAACCTCGTCTATGTATCCAGAGAGAAAAGCAGGACTTCCACACACAATTTCAAAGCTGGGGCTCTTAATGTTCTTGTAAGCTACTTAACTATATATCTTTAATTCAAAACCCAATTCATTTCTAGAATAGTTTGTTTTATGGTGCGGACATTTGCAAATTTTTAATTTGTAGATCGACAATGACAACACTGAAATAGATTATTAGTAATAAATGCGTCACCGGTAATAGATTATAATAAAATGCTTATATATATGTTTAAATTGGTGTATGTATAAGCTTCGAGTATCGGCTGCCATGACCAATGCACCAGTGGTCCTGACCTTAGATTGTGACATGAACTCCAACGATCCTCAAACCCCTCTGCGAGTCCTCTGTTACTTTTTGGACAAGAAACTTCAACCGAAACTCGGCTACATCCAGTTCCCTCAGTGGTTTCGTGGGATCAACCGGAATGATATCTATGCTTGTGAGTTGAAAAGACTCTTTCAAATCAACTTGGTTGGGATTGACGGCTTGGCAGGGGCGAATTATGTTGGAACTGGTTGTTTCTTCTCCAGACGTGCTTTCTTCGGAGGACCTTCGGCTTTCGTGTCGCCGGAGATTCGTCAAATGGGTCCGGAAAGTGTTGTAGAGAAGCCTATTCAGTCTCTGGAAGTTTTGGAGTTGGCTCATCTTGTGGCTGGTTGCAATTATGAGAAGCAGACTCAGTGGGGCTTCAAGGTGAGCTGAATGTTAAACATTGATTGAATAGTAAAATTAGAGTCATGGACTAATGGAAAAAAAGTCATTCACCATTCAGGCACTGCCATGTGACTTTGTGGGTCCCACATTTGTCACGTTGGCATTGTCTTAATGGTGTCAACCCAACTGTGGAAATTTAACTGCATTTTCAAAGTTTGGACTGCATAGAGCTACTCTATAAATTTTGGATATCAAATAATGTGACAGTATATTATTTGGCTCATGTTATGGCTGACTGAATTTCTAAATCAGAGATATTTGTTGCAAAATTTTACTTAATAAGGGAATTTTACCACAACTTAATGCACAAAAAAAAAAATTGTTTGTTAAATTTTGCAGATTGGTGTTAGATATGGATCATTAGTGGAGGACTATTTCACAGGGTATCTTTTGCAATGTGAGGGATGGACTTCCATATTCTGCAACCCAGAGAGAGCTGCATTTTTTGGGAATGCACCAATCAGCCTTGTTGATGTGCTAAATCAGAACAAAAGGTGGGCCATAGGCCTCCTTGAGGTAGCTTTCTCTAAATATTGTCCTATAACCTTTGGGACTCAGGCAATGGGTCCGCTAATGGGTTTTGCTTATGCACATTATGCATTTTGGCCCATATGGTCCATTCCAATTACTATATATGCATTCCTTCCCCAATTAGCTCTCTTCAATGGAATCCCCATCTTTCCAAAGGTAACTACTTCTTTTTTTGTTTTGTTTTGTTTTTCTTACAACTTTTTCATCCCATTTTTCAATTAAAGTTCTACTGAGAAAACCCAAAACTTGTTATGCAGGTTTCAGACCCATGGTTTTTGTTGTATGCATTTCTTTCTCTTGGAGCTTATGGTCAAGATTTATTGGATTTTTTGGTAAATGGAGGAACACTGCATAGGTGGTGGAATGACCAAAGGATGTGGCTAATTAGGGGACTTTCATGCTTCTGCTTTGGATCCATTGAATATTTTTTGAAATCTTTAGGCATTCAAGCACATGGGTTTAATGTCACAAGCAAAGTCTTGGATGATGAACAGAGCAAAAGATATGAACAAGGGGTGTTTGAGTTTGGTGGTCAATCACCCATGTTTGTGCCTTTGACAATGGCTGCATTTGCCAATTTTGGAGCATTTGTTTGGGGTATTTTGGGCATTTTGGAAGGAAGCCAAAATCTAGAGGAGCTCTTTGTGCAGATTTTTATAGCAGGGTTTGGTATCCTGAATTGCAGGCCTGTTTATCAAGCTTTGGTTATGAGGAGTGATAAAGGAGGACTTCCTATAAAAACCACTTTACAATCAATGATTCTTGCTTTTGTTCTTAATGTAGCATTTTCTTTTATTTTGAGGAACTGAAAGAAATTGGGGAAGTTGGAATTTCCCTCTACTAGTTTTATTTTTTTGGTGTAATGGTATTAATAAAAGCCATTATTGAATTTAATTATTTTGGTACGGTTTATTAGGAGATCCATTTTATAAATTTATGGAAGTCATAATTGTTAAATTTTTGAAATATGTCAATTTTATCCAAATTGAATAAATATGTAATTGTTACAAAAAATAAAGAATAAATATGCAATTTTTTTTAAATTACAGAGTATCAATTATATAAATTAATTGTATAAATTTTTATATAGACAAATTTAATTTTAATTAGTATTAAAATGCATTAAAAAAAAATGTATGCAACTGGTTGATCGTGATTGAAAACAAAATTGAAAGAGCCAGGAAAAAACAAAACACTAGACCAGTCACGTCTTGTGTTTAATATAAATAAAACCAAGTGAATATATTATTATGAAAAAAAACCGAATTTATATATATTAATCATCAAAATATTTAAGTATCAAGTATTATATATATATATATATATGCACACAGTAATTTTCAATTATACTGTAAATTATTATTACTTCAGCAAAAAAAAAAAAATAGTTGTTTTTTCTAAAAAAAAATGTAAATAATACATCAACATCAATTTTGTTTTAGACAAAACAATGTGTAATTAATTTTTGAATTGACTATTTATTATGCACACATTTATGCCACACAAACCATTAATCTTTCCATATTTTTATACCATATAAATAAGAAGCACATTTTCTTGAGATGCTTTAACCTTTGATCATTTTGTATTGACAAACCATCATTAAATGTTAAAAAGCCTGAGGATTATAATTAATTTAATAAAAGAATCAGAAAAAAAAACATTTGAAAATTAAAAGTTAAGTAAAGTTTTTCAAGAATAGTTAATAGAAACAAAAAATAAAGGTGGTCGATATGTCCGAGTGGTTAAGGAGACAGACTTCAAATCTGTTGGGCTTTGCCCGCGCAGGTTTGAACCCTGCTATCGACGTCTTCAGGGTTTCCTCTAAATCATTTTTTTATTTATTTTTTTTTCTTGCTGTTATTTTTTACATTTTTTATAATATAAATTATATAGTTGAATANGAACAAAACTTCCTCTTCTGTGTTTTTGCTGCTCCGTGAATCTTTCTAGGGTTTCTGATAATTTTCTCTTTTTTCTCTTCCCCATTTTTGAACCTTTTGTTGTAACTTTGTGTTCTTTGATTTCTTGTTTTGTATTGGTGACTTTTTTCTTTTCTTTTTTTCTTTTTTTTTTAAATAAAATTGATCTCTTATTGGATTTTTGCTGTCTAAAAATCTTCGGCGTTTGTTTCAGTTTTAGATTTTGGAAACAATTTTTCATGTATTTTAGTCTTTGTCAGCCATCCCTGTTATATATTTTGCTGTTAAGTGCTCTTGTTGTCAAAATTTTGATGTTTTTATCCGTATTATAGTTCTCTTCAACTTCTGGTTTGTATTTTTTTTCACTTCCAAATATTGTTGAGCTAAAATCATAACAATCTTTTCCAAATTTCCGGTAAGTTTTTTTTTTTATTTTTCCATTATTATTTCATGGTCAATATATTTTCTTTCTTTCTAAATTTTAGGGGTTGGATAACATTGCCCTTTTTGATTTTTTACAATGATCCAGAAAATGGGGAGAGGAAAAATTGAGATGAAAAGAATTGAAAATGCCACAAACAGGCAAGTGACTTTCTCAAAGCGAAGAAATGGCTTGTTAAAGAAAGCGTACGAGCTCTCAGTTCTTTGTGATGCAGAAGTTGCTGTGATCATCTTTTCTCAAAATGGCAAACTCTATGACTTCTCAAGCAACGATCAGTAGGTTTCTCTAATTACCCTATACTATTCACTACTTTACCCCCATTTCTTTATTTGTAAATCTAAGAATTTTGTATTGTGAGAAAACACACCAATAAGTTTTGATGTTCTTGTTGTGTGAATTAATGTTTGTTTTTAGCAACAAATTAAATTAATTAAGATGGTCTTTCTCTTTCTTCTGGTCTTAATCATAATTTGATATACTGTTTGAGGGATGGCTTCTTAAGTACAATCAAGTACCTTTAGCTAGATCTTGCAAATGATATCTTTTTTCTTCTCTTCGTTCACAATCAGAATCAGAAGTTGAAATATTAGCACGAAACCAAATCTACTTTAATTAATCTTATACTTAATTAGTTGTTGTCCTTATTTGTAAATTTTTATTAGAGTACACAATACATTGGACTCTCTCTTTCCACACAATACTTAATTAGCTGTTGTCCTTATCAAGTACCTTTAGCTAAAAAAATTATCGATTTGCATTGATTATATGTCCATGTGCTTTGTGAAGTAAATCATGAGATTTTATGGAACTTTGGAGATCACAGAACAATAATATGGCTCTCAAGCATGTCAGCATTTCATGTAGATGTTGAAAACTTATATATGTTGTCTGTGTGACAAGTTTTTTCTTGGAATATACTCCCTCATATTAGCACACCATCCTTGTTGGAAAACTAATGATTAATTGTTTGTTCTTAGTTTTCTATTTTTCTTTCTCTACTTGTTTCTAATAATACCTTAAATTTAGAATGAAAAATATTAAATTGGATATAGTTAATTCCAAATCAACTCTTTCAAATCCATAAACATAAACCTAAATATTATATTTCTAGGAAACCAATTTGGTTTAACTGAAATATCAAGTTGATTGTCAAAATTGGGTTAAAAAATTTGTATTCCTCTTTTTCCACTTATAGTGGATCATTTATCATAAATATACATTAAAAAGCCGAATTAACATGCAAGTCTTGAATGTTTCTTGTTAATTTCCATTCATCTAGACTTTTCATGATAATCATATATGCTCATTTTTCTTTTGCCTATCCCCTTGCATAGTTGGATGATTACAAAATAAAATGTTTTATTTTCTTCTTTCCTTAGTGAAAAGGAAAAAGATATTAGAAAATTAGTTATATATATGTTGTCAATTGCAGTAATGACCAACCAACTATATATAAGACAGTAAAATAGTACTGATTCATGAGGATCATAAAGATGGTTTCAATGCTCGCTAAGTAAGGAATAAGTATGTGGAAAGATGTGAGTTTTTTTTTTTTAATTGTTGTATTTTAGTATTTCTCATTGCCTATATATGCAATTGTTGTATTTAGTTTCTCTATCTGACTTCAACTGATGGATTTTTTTTACTCATTTTTCTGTTGTTTTGTCTTGTTTAGTTTCAGTATACAACATTATATATGGCTCTCGTAAGAGAACAAGATTCAGTGTCTTTCTTCTTCTTTTTTTAAGAAAAACTTGCATACAACTATGGCATCATATTATCTTTACAACTTTGTTAGCAGGCAAAACTTGCTTACCGCCATTTTTGTAATTCTGAAGCTGAATTTCTAGCTTGGTAATGGAAGTTCTTGTCACCCTTTATTCTCAAATAGTTTGAGAGTTAACCAATTGGGGGTTTTATTTCAATTTCATTAGCTTACTGAATCAATTTAATTGCTATTTTTTTATAAGTTTAAACTATTAGGATGAAGATCATTATTATATTTATATTTTCTTAACACGGTGTGAGTCAAATAGGCCTCTTCAAATGTTCGATAATCTAATTGATATTTATATTAACTTGTGAGAGAGATCTGTCCTATATTAAGTTTATGGCCTTTTCATAGGTTTTAGGCTTCTTTTCTTTTGTTCTTCCCATCAGTTAATACCATTTGCCTCCTTTCTAAGAATAGAATAGTGTTAACTATATATATATATATGATTATAAACTCTCAAGTTCACTACAGCTCTAGTCATTGGTACAAAAACATTATAAAAAGTCTCAGTCGAAGTTTATAAATTAAATTCAAAATAAAGTAAGATTAACAAAATTGTTTTAAAAAAATCTTTTAAGATAACCAAAAAAAAATACCTATAATCAACATTAACGCATGTGATCGCTAAGTTTATGAGTGTGATCTGCTACAAATTGTTCTTAATTAAATTTAATCTATGATTATAAGATCTCAATTTAAACTTCTTAAATTAGTCTAAAGTAAAGAAAAGTTTAACTTAATATTTAAGTGATTTCATCATTAATTTACATGGAATGCTTAAATAGTTAAAAAGTGGTCGAAAGAAGAAAAAGAAAATTATTTATCGAGCCAAAAACAGATAGACAAACGAACAACTTTAAGTGAAAAAATAAAATTGGAGATGCTCACTATTAGAGATAAAATATAAAAGAGATGATGATCCATCTTCTATCAGCTTAAGCTTTTAGAATAAGTGGAAATTCAACTTGGTATCAGAGCCGAAAGACCTAATGGTCATAGGTTCAAAACTCAATAGCTCCACCCAAAAATATAAAAAAAATGTGAGGACCCAAATGAGCCCAAAAGAGGCCGGGCCGAAAATGCACATGTAAGGACCCAAACGGGCCTACATGTGAGGGGGAGTATTAGAGATAAAATATAAAAGAGATGATGACCCACCTTCTATCAGCTTAAACTTTTAGGATCAGTGGTGATTCAGCACTCACTACTGTGTATATAATTAATCATTTTTGGTTTTTGTTTGATAATTACTTTTTTACCATGAAGCCTCCACATTAATTTCCAGCTAATGTTTAGTATAATTTGTATTCTCTGGCAGCTTTTGCTCATGTATAGTTTACTACAATATTTAAGTACATAAAAATTAAAATTTTCACCTGTATGTTTTGGATGTTTTTCAGTGTGCAAAAAACGATACAAAGATACCATAAACATGCAAGAGATGTGCAAATCAGCAAGTATGAAGTTGAACATTATATGCAGGTTAGAAAGTCCATCATGGATTACCAAATTTGAGATTGTTAAGATAAAAAACCATTTTCCTTAGGCTATATGTTATTACAATCTTAATTGAGCATGAGAAGGAAGTTAGTTATTCAGAGATTGGCTTGTGTTTTTCTAACATATATATATATACAGAACTGCTAATATGGGCGACGTAGCTCACCACTCAATGGGCGACAGTTCTATATCAACCGTCCGATATACATATTTACGCGGTCAATGTATTTGAGTATACACATCAGACAGCTGATATAGGCTGTCGCCCATTGAGTGGCAGGTTACATGGCCCATATTAACGGTTCTGATATATATATATATATATATATATATGATATATCACACACACACATATATAAAAATAGCATTTTGGTTAAAAGCTTGTCGAATATGAAAGACCTCACCACTTCATTTAGGAAACTTTATGTAAACTACTTATTGATAGTTAAATTATCACTTTTTTCAAAAGCTTAAGCTATTTAAATATGGATAATTATTACATTTTATATTATCCTTGAAACTTCCCTTCACATGTAGTCCGTCAATCTTTTAAACTCATTTGAATGCTTATATGTATCTTTGGTGGAAATTGTCAAATTTTGATTAAAGGATTTAAAGATCTTTATCTCTTATATAAAGTTTAATTTTATTTTTTCTGAAAGCTTATGATATTAGAAGATCGATCGCTATATTTTATTTTATTTTAATCATTGACTTATGTTTCGATCAATTAGGACATCCCAAGATATCTTAATTTTTTTTTTGTCTTGATAAATATTAATTCGCATGCAGCAATTGAAGCTCGAAAGAGCGAACATGGCAAAAAAGATTGAGCTCCTTGAAGTTTCTCAACGGTGGATACAACTTATTCTCACTTTTATTATTCCTCTATTTTGTATTTGACATTCTCTTCAAACTTCAAATGAGAGTTCTCTGATCAACTTCGTACTGAATTTGTATGTTTTAGGAAGCTTTTGGGGCATGGCTTAAGTTCTTGTTCTATTGAGGAGCTACAAGAGATTGATGGTCAGCTAGAGCGAAGTTTACATACCATCAGAGCAAGAAAGGTACATATGAAAACTTTGAGGTGCAAGTTTGATTTTTCAGGTTTTGCTCATTGATTTTCTGTCATTTTCGTTAATTATATCAAACCACAACTCAGTACCACCTTCACATGTGAGCTAGACAGTTGGGAGGAAGACAAAACCCACGGAGAAAAGGCCCAACATGTGAAAGATGAATTAATTTTTGAAAACTAAGAATGATTGGTATTGAATCATATGGTTAATTAATAGTGAGAACTAAGACTATTTTATTTTCATATTTATTTGTTGGTGGGAAATAGCTACATTACTTGAAAATTACCTATTTTTCCAGGCTCAATTAATCACGGAGCAGATAGGGCAACTAAAAGAAAAGGTTTTTGTTTTTATTCTTTTTGTTTTGCCGAGGGGACTAATAAAAATGCTTTTAGTTTTAGTTGTACAGCTGAAGATATATGCTTTCAGAAATATTAATGCCTTTTCTTTACCTTGAATTCAGGAAAGGCTCCTTCTAGAAGAGAATGCCAAGTTATGTGAAAAGGTGAACTTATATAATTTTTCTTCTTTCATATTCTTATTTCCCCTACTCCTGCTCCTTGAATGAGCTTGAGGCATTATCTTGATTGAGAATCAAAGTTTTAAACTCAGTTCAAAGTGAGTAGCTGCTAGTTCAAAACCAAGTAGAACACTGTGACATCAAACATGGTTTGGTTAATTAGTTTGTTTGTATTTTTCAGTTTGGAAAAAAAAAAGGTATAGCTTTAGAATTAAGAAAATGTGTATAAATTTAGTTTTATTCTCTTATTAATTCTTAAAAAAATAAAAAATAAAAAAAAAAGAATGCATACCATGAAAATGAGAATGAGATATATAAACATGACAATTTGTTTTTTGTCTAAGACTCTTGCTTCTTCTAGAATATTCCAACTTCTCAAATACAGTATGTGAGGTTGGAACTTAAAATATAGAATAATGCTAGAAGAATTAATCAATCTGCCAAAAAATTTACTAAGTATTATTATATTATATTCAGTTTCATGTTTTTTGTAAATGGTTTATTTATTTATATTTAAGATATATTGTATGTGTCAAGTCAAGATAGCAATATAATTAGTAGAATTAATACCGTATAGGAGGGCTAGCTTAAGCCAAGAAAGTAATAAATTTGTTTCGACACTGATGTTAGTGTGGTGCAAAGCCGGGGCAGCCATCACCGGTTCAAGAGAAAGCACCTGCAACCCATGGCTGTCAAGGTAGCCTCCAGAATCCGGAGGTTGAGACCCAGCTCTTCATCGGCTTACCAGCAATTCGCTGATGATGGTTTGTCAACCATCTCTGGAAAGTATTTGATTTTATAGCCCAATCCATTTGAATTTTGAGTTATTGAACTGTGTACAATTGTAAGACATAGCCTGTAGTAAATCTAAAATAATGATGCACAATTTCAATTTGTATGGCATATATAAATAATTAAATAAGGCTTAGGGTGTTATTGTTTTTATATTCGTATTCCAAATGCCACGTCGTTAATGAGAAAACCCAAAGTAAGCAGCTTGGGCTACACAGAATCTGGGCATACAAGGCTACAGCTCATACGCAACTTGGGCCAAACAGATCTGGGCCTACAACTAATAGCTCGTATGAGTTTTAGTGACTTGTCAAACATATTCGTGAGTTCCAAACTTGGTGTCGTGATATTTTTCAAAGTGAATTTTTTTGTTTGATGAGTTTTATTAAAAAAATTTATAAAAATTATATGATATAGGTTAAAAAATNTTTGTTTGATGAGTTTTATTAAAATTTTTTAAAAAAATTATATGATATAGGTTAAAAAATTACATGGATAAAAATTACATGATATGAAAAAAATTATATAATATAGAAAAAATTACATAAAATAAGAGGTTCATGCAACTTGGTGTCGTGATATGGAGAATTCTCAAGTGAACTTTTTTGTTTGATGAGCTTTATTAAAATTCTTTAAAAAAATTATATAATATAGACTAAAAAATTACATGATATGGATAAAAATTACATGATATAGAAAAAATTACATAGTATGAAAAAAATTATATAAAATAAAAAAAGTTCATGCATGAATCCCTGTTGAATTTTAAAAAGGGCGATGAATTTTAAAAAAGTTCGCCCCGTGATATGTGTTCACCCTTCATCTTCATCGTAAGATTGTGGGTTCGAAAAGCAACTCTCTCATGAAGATACATTCAATACCAATGATTGAAAAATAGATTGAATGTTTGAATCCAAGACTCCATCTTAGAAAGGGAATGAGTTTTATTTTTCTTTTAATTGAGGCAGAATTTGGAAGAATGATTGAAACAGAAGCTCTTGAGCAACCTTTCAGGTGGATAATAGTTATTGGTTTGCATAAATGATAGAGATGTGTCGCGATGTGGATCAGAAATTCAAGTAGGAAATGAAAATGAAAATGGGGGACAGGGATAGGGATGGGGATGGGCCTGCCTCTTTCAATAATGATTTTTCGCATGACTAGGCTATTCGTACAATAGGGGGACCTCTTTATCTCTATCATTCTTTCTTTGTTTCCCTGCCTTTAATAATACCACCTTTTTTTCATGCATGACTTAAATACGTACGTTTTCGTTAAAATAAAAAGAAAAATAAAGAAAGATAGACTTGTGTACATACTTATACCATTTTGATCGGTTCAAAATACAAGTACCAATATAAAGGTTGTCGCATGTCGAACTCAGGGTTTCCAACAACATAATATGAGAATATATTTTCTATTAGATGATTTAATCTTCAGAAACTATTATTTAGCTTATTATAGGCAATATGATGGCGTGACATATGTATTTATAAAATATGATAAACATATTATTATATAAAGCTCAGATAACTTTACCCTATATATAAATATATACCCTTAGAACCTACTCCAGTCTGCGTCGGAGCCCTACCATATGCTCCTCCATTCTCTATCTTTTCTCATCGATTGTAACATTTTTATTTTTGGAGTTCAGAAAGAAAACATTAAAGTTTATATTTATTTTTTTGGTGAATAACATCAATAATAAATCATATGCAAGGCACTGAAATGGTATGTGATATTTAATATATATGATACATATACATATATATATATATATATATATCGGCCCCTGCGAACAGGACCACTTTGAAATTCAAATAGTTGTCCCTCACTCAAATTAACACTCTCTCTTTCAGTCTGAAGATTCAATTTGGAATTCAGAGCAATTGTGGAAAGGGGTCAGGAATATTGTTGTAGGAGGAATCTGCCAAGTTTTGCGCAAAAACTGAATCTGAATAGATGATGACATCAGCCCTTTATTACAAATATAAGATAAGGTACATGGTTTAGATTTCATTTTATAAACAAAATTAATAAGGTTCTTTTCTAATAAAAAATAAATATGGGTGTGTGATTGTATATATTATTATTTTCACCATGTGCTCTGTTCTGATCGCCTAACCTTAAAATGGTAGAAAAATCCATTTGTTTGAAGAGACGGTCATTCATTTGTGAAAGTTCATGTTTCTTGTCACGAAATGTCCAAACCAGGCAGGTCTCTTTTTGAAATTTGACCACACTATCTTGTTAAAATGTTATATGCTTCAAATTTAAGATTTCTTTTATTTTTTTCACATTATCTTTAGCAGTGAATGGTGGCCCACCTTGGTTAATGGGGATAAATAGTCCCATTATTCAAATCGAGATCAAAATCATTATTCAAATAATGAAAGTTTTAATAAAACCCATTTATTTTCAATTCTAACACAGAGGACACTTGAATTTGGGGATGTAGAATAAGTATAGAAAACTAATGCCACGTCAAAGAAAAGCATAGAAATATTTGAGATATGAGGCATATGTATAGTTGTGGTCCTGAATAAAATTGGTTAGCCCCCACTTGGAGATGCACATTAAAGGAGCATCAAAAATCTCAGTGAAGTGGGATTTTATATATAAGGAGTGTGTGTGTGGGGTGTGTGTTTGGGGCCACTGACAGGGTTATTTTGTCCTAATTTGCTTCCCCTGTCGGTATACCTGCACAAGCAGTCGCCTCTGCCCACCCTTCTATCACATGGCACTCAGTGGTGCTTCATTTTCAAATTTGGGATTCTTTTTTCTTTAATATTTATTTCTATATCTATATACTTCTTTCACACACACACAAAGTAAGAAAAATACTCATGTTTATCCAAAAAAAAAAACTCATGGAACTAAAAGGCAATGTCTCAGTTTTCTTTTTATATATCAAACATCAACTGCCCCTTGTAAGTGCTTTACATACATACATACATACATATATATATAAGTATAATAATTCTCTAATGAGGATCGTTGTGGTGGAAAATTATCCGGACTTCCATTATTAGTTTTTAGATTTCTTATAAGCTGAAATTTAAAAAATGTGTTTAAAATTTATGAGTATAGACATCTTTTACTTTGTCATTTTAAAATTTTAATATTATAACAGGCTCATATAATGGCTGTATAATTTTTTTA